>JADGMU010001185.1:72500-176079 GCA_016920895.1 Vaccinium myrtillus | reverse complement strand
TTTTTTGTATGTGGGAGTCCTTGAATCGCCGATTTCTGGTTGAACGTGGGGCCTCATAGGCCTTGCGATCCGAACGCCTTTTTGGCGTCACCCGTGCCGCCATCGTTCGTGCCGAGGTCTTGGGACGATCCTTCCGCTTCCGGAATCGGTGGGCGGAGTTTCGGCTCTGTACCTTTTGGACTCTCCGGTACGTGGGTCCCGAACGACTATAAAATCGCCGGTACCATCTATATCGTAACCCGGTTTGTCAAGGTGTCCGTCACCTCGGATTCGCCGAGGGCTTTTGTTATGAACACTTCTACTCGGAGCTTTGTCGTATCGCTCTCGGTGATGACCACCGCGTTGATCGTCATGGCCGCTAGATCTGTTTGGAACGATCTCTCGGCCGTCTGCATCGTATTGTACCGGAGCCTTGTCACGGTTTTTACGAGGCTGGATGTCGTTATGGCGGGCAGTCTGAGATAAAGACTGCCCGGTTGTGGATTGGGAGCTTGATGTAGAGTAGCCTCCCGTCCTCGTCGTGCGTTCCGTTCGGGCGTAATCCGAGCGTCTACGCGGAGAGGGGTTCTGTTCCCTTTGTTGAATAACTCGTCCTGTCGCGTCGGTGACAATGGTCTGTTGACCAAGGCGATCCTTGGCCGAGGGGCGTTGGGTGTACTTTGTGTGGCATGAGTGGCGAGTTGCTTGGGCCGTCGCCTTCCTCCGCCGCCTCGATGCCCCCGAGCGCGAGGCTGAGGTTGCTGGTTGTTTCGTTGTGAGGGCCTCAATCTGAGTCTTCATGGCAGCCATTTGCTCCTGCATTTGCTGCACGGTATCGAAAGCATTTGGGCTCGGAGTGAGCCCAGTAATTGGGTGAGTGACAATCGCTGCACGGGAGCCACCTCCGACGGCAGCTCCTGCCTCCGGACCGTCGTTTGGAATGATCACCATGGAAGTGCTGAGAAACAGAGGAAGAGTAATCTCCAAGGAGAAGAGAAGAACGCCGGAAAGGTGATTAAATCACTCGTCCCCAGCAGAGTCGCCAATTGTGGAGTCCTCTTTCTCCGATGATCCCTTCACGTGGTGATGGAAGACGGAAGTGATGTCCTCGCTCTTGAGTCGTGCCTAGTCCTGCACACTCAACGAACCGTTAGCACCAGACTGGACCTTGGAGCCCAGAATGGTACTCCGACGGTCAAGTAAGTAAACAGAGAAGGCGAAGGGTAGATCTAGGGTTTTCGTGGATAGAGTATTGCGTACCTTTCTCAGGTGATTGAGTTTACCTTTTATAAGTGAGCTCTGGTGTGCTCGTCACGTGACTTAACCGCTCGGCTGACGTCATGGTGACGAGCCCGAAAGAATATGCGTTGAACGCATGCCTCCAGTAGGATATCGACACGTGTCGTAACCGCTCGGATCACGTCACCTGTCACGATCATAGTTTGTTACGGGCACAGACTGCATTAACTGCCCTGCTGACTCAGCATTCAACCTTTTGGAACATTCTCGAATCATAGAGTCAATTCTGGGTCGCCCCTCGGATACACCCCGAGGTCTTTCGACACCAACCCTGAAAGTTTATTTACAAATCGAATGTATGACGGCTCTCGGGTAATTACCGAGACAATGGTCCGAAGCCCGACTACGTTTCTTTCAAGCAAGTTGGACAACTTATCCGAAGAGTACCTCCATGTTATCCTCTCGGCGATTACCAAGGAGGTGTTTCTGAAACTGAGCGGGGCGCTCGGTTTATCCGGACCCCTACACATAGGCACTACAAAAAAATTGGCCTGTAATGACAAGCAAAAATTGTCACTAAATATTGAAAAATTGTTACTAAATGTTTCAGTGACAAAAAATTTGTATGTCACAAGGATGTCACTAAAAATGTGTTGCTAAAAGTTAATAGTGACATTTTTTTACAAAGATGTCACTAATATTTGCTCTTTAGTGACATGTAGTAGGCTGCCACTATAAGATTGCATTTAGTGACAGCATTTAAAAAGTTACCCAAAACGTTTGCCACTTTGTAGGCGCTGGGTTTCGAACCCTCGTCACCTTGCTTCTGACAAGATCCGTGCACCACCCATCAGCCATCAGACCATCCACTACATTCATTTACATTTCCGTCAAATATTATATATATAGTATATAACGAGCGTTTCATGCAATTATTTATCGTCCTGCTAATAGATGCCCCTGAGGCAAATATATTGAGTTGTGTTTTTATGAAAACTTACAAACCATCACTTTTCACCATTATTTTCCATATTAGACATAAATGCTTGTAATATTTATTTCTAATGACAATCTTACCCTCATTTCCTTTAGACATGATTTTGCCTATATCTATATTGCATTAACAAATATACATATATCCTATATATGCATATTACTATGCATGTACGTACACACACACCCATGAATATTGTAAAGTCTACTTAATAAGAATTATGATTCGCTCCTTTCGTACAATTTTTCAAGTTACTCAAATTCAATTAATTCATTAGATGTGTAAACATATTTTTATATGTTTTATTTTATTATGATATTGTATGTAAATTTGTGTACATAAAATATATAACAGTCAGGATCCAGTCCACACCCTTATGTTCACTCCTTAAGTCCAAACCTTCATTTCCCGATCAAATTTTTATGAAAAACAAATTACCCAAATTTAGTTAATTAAAATTGAACTCAACTTTTTGAAAAAAAAAAACTAATTACTATGAAAAATTTTCCATTATATAAACTTTAAAGGTAAAGTAGGACTATATGAAGATATTTAGGGACAACAATTAGTTGTCACTAACGTAAATCTATAGTGATGATATTTGTTTTTGTCACTAAATTATTATCTTTAGTGACAATATTTATGTCTCGTTACTAAATATAACTTTCTAGTGACAATTTTCTTGTGTTGTCACAAAATACAATGTTTTAGTGACAAGTTTACTTTTGTCACTGAACATATCATTTCAGTGACAAATTTTGAGTTGCCACAAAGATTTTTGTCACAAAAGCCCATTTTTCTTGTAGTGAGGGGAGTCCACATTATCCATGGGGGAACACCAAGACTGAGTACGTAGTTGAAGAAACCCTTATCGTTCATCCAAAAATTAAAGAATTTAAAAGGGTTTTTTCCACCCCTATATGGAATTATTGCAACTAAAATAGGTGAATGATCAGAAAACACCTGGAGTAAGAACTGCAGCTTCTGACGCGGTGAATAAATTCTTCCACTACGAATTGACCAAAGCTCTATCCAATCTACTGCTGCTATAGCCTTGACCAGCTCTTTTATTAGACCAAGTAAACCATAGGCCTTTAGAGTTCAAATCCTCCATCTCAATATCATTCATACACCTATGAAAATCCCCAGCAGCAACAACATCAAAATAACTAGGATCTGACTTTTTATTTTGTAGAAAGTCTACACGAGCGGTCAAAAGCGCTGGTTAAACAGAGTCTACTCTAGCGTTTCTAAAGCGCTGGTAAAACTTAATTTACACCAGCGGTTGCGAAAGCTGGTAAAATAAAGGCTATACCAATGCTTGCCAAAAAGCACCGGTAAAGGGATATAGCAATGGGTAGATGCTAACGGCTTTATACAAGCGATAGTATAGCCTAATGTTTTAACGCACTTTTACCAGCGCTTTTGGCCGCTTGAGTATCTCAACTTTCTTGTAGTGGCTGCGTCAGAAATCAATAATGAATTCTTATATAACTATTTTACAATAGTTCTTACATCAATCTTAATTAAATTTCATAACATATACTGAATACTTTCTCCGTCACACAAAGATGGTCCAACATTCCATTTTGGGATGTCTCAAAAAAAAAGATTTTCCACTTTGAAAAGTTTCAAAAAAATTAATGCAACATTACAATATTGTCACTCCTTTTTTTCCACCTTTAAACATGTTGGGATTTCTTGAACAAACATCACATCACGGAACCAATTTGAGAAATTAACAAATGTAAAATATTTAAGTTCTCTTATACAGGTGGATTTCCGAATAAAGAGTTAATTTCTATGATCGACATATGAACGGAAAAATTAAAACTCATCACAAGATTGAAAGACAGAAAGCAGTAACATCAGCAACCAAAGCAATCTCTTTATTTCAATTTGATTTAAACAATTAAACCAAAGACAATAGCTTAGCACAACTAGTTGCACACATGATTCGGCGATACATATACCACCGACGTCAACCACTCTCTTTGCCTAGGATGTAGAACGCCGAATCGTGAACATCACGCCGCGGAAAATAGGACCACCCATCATCGAAACCACAAGAACCATGATGCGATTGTAAATCATGTTTGCCTCGTCTGTTTTTCTAAGGATGTGCAATAGAAACATTAGCTAGCTATGCCACAATTTATATAGGCATTGAAAGCGTGACATAATAAATATATGAACCACTTTCACAAAATATTACTGACACTAAATACTTTTGCCTTGTTGTGCTTACAGGTGAATCCTTGTTGGTATATATTTACTCAATGCAAATATATGTTTGTGTTGTATCAAGCCATGTCTTGGCTATATTCTCAATATAATGTAGGTTTGACCTTTGTAGTGAGTAGTTACAGTCGTCTGTTCGGCAATCAACAGTCCGGATTAAATGAAACTAACCTATATGTATGATAATCTGGACCATTGAGTGCCGAACGGTCGGTCAGGATTGCTCACTACAGAAGTGTAGTGCACAAATGTATATGCATATGTTAATTTTATCTGATTGATGATATACCATGAATGACGACCATTTTTGTTTCTCATGCGCAGTTTTTCAGAGAGAATTTGCTGAATGTTTTAGCCGAAGAAAAGATAAATGGGTAAGTTAATACCCACGATACTATTTCGTTTCTCATTTACTTCAATGCGTAAACTGGAAGATCTTTTGAAATTGAAGGATAAAATTTTTCAGTGCTGGGCGGTACCACGTGGCGGTACCCGTCACCCATCTCGCCCGTCCAAGACACTTTTGGACGGTCCAGATTTTAAACACACTTTTACCGGACTGTCCAAAACACTTTTTAACGGCTGTGATGGGGCATTGCACGTACCACGTAAAGCACCACGTTGTACCCACTCAGGAATGAAAAATTTCACCTGAAGTGGAAACTCTAGATATTACAAACCTGTCGTCATTAAATTCAATATTGGTTAAACAAAGGTAAGCCAAACATAAACAGGTAATGTAATAATGCCGAAATATGCAAAATGTTTTGTGATTTCTAACATCAATTCAGCTGCCCTCTCCAGACCTATATAACCTATGTAACCCAGCTATTTTTTTGTATGCGGACGGAAAATACGATTACTCAAAAGATGATTTACATTGAATTTTCAGAGTGGCCTTCTTTCCGTCAATGTGCATAAAGAATAGCTGCTTGAGGAAAAAAGGCCGGATTGTAGTTTTTTCGTTTTTCATGGGCACAAAAAAAAATTCCACTCGATCATCATAATAAGGCTGGATTGTTGTTTGTGGTATATCATCAAGAAAGGGACATTTACAATTGCAACCAAATCAACCCGGATTCTAAGGGTTGTAGCGAACTTGCCCACTACACCCTGTAATGAGCAATCACGGACGTCCGTTTCCCAATCAATGGTCCAGATCATTATATTGTGTATATAGCCAATACATTCGCTTGATACAACACAAACATATATATTTAAATTGAGTAAATATATAACGACAAGGATTCACGTGTAAGCACAACAAGGGAAAAGTATTTAATGTCAGTAATATTTTGTGAAAGTGTGATTCATATATTTATTATGTCACGCTGTCAATGCCTATATAAATTGTGGCATAGCTAGCTAATGTTTCTATTGCACATCCTTAGAAAAACAGACGAGGCAAACATGATTTACAATCGCATCATGGTTCTTGTGGTCTCGATGATGGGTGGTCCTATTTTCCGCGACGTGATGTTCACGAAGGAGTTCTGCATCCCAGGCAAAGAGAGTGGTTGACGTCGGTGGTATATGTATCGCCGAATCATGTTGTGCTAAGCTATTGTCTTTGATTTAATTGTTTAAATCAAATTGAAATAAAGAGATTGCTTTGGTTGCTGATGTTACTGCTTTCTCTGCAAAGAAACATGAAAATGGAGTTATGAACCTCGAGAAAAAACCCGACACCTTGATAGGAAATAGTACATTTCTTTCAAAATACAAAGGCTATGAATATGATACCAACTGGGTTTGAAAGTAGACTCATAGAGCTTTCTAACGGTTCAAGAATCGCCTCAATCGGAGTTCGGATGAAGCCGGGGCGTGCCCGCGAAGTTGGGTAAAAATCTGCCGCAGTGGGTATCGATACTAAGGAAAGGCTGTATCGATACCGGGTAACTAAAATCTAGACAGAAACGCTGGATATCGATACCGATGAAAGGGGTATCGATACAAAGGCCATCTCGAGCAAAATTTTCAGATTTTCAGATTTTTCCAAAATGGAGGGGGTTTCAACCCAAGCCAAAAATTGAGGTTCCAAACAACAACTACTCATAGGAGAGGGATATCTCAACAACAAATTCATGATTTTACCAACTAAACATATAAAACCCAAACTCAATCAAAACCAAGCTCATTTCCATGGTGACAACAAGTTTAACAAGAAGTTGGGAACAAGAACACCAACAATGCAATCATTCAACAAACATACACTTAGAGGAGGTAGAAGATTGTTCTCTACCTCAAGGATTGAACTTGAAATTGGTAGAAAATGGAAAACTCTTGCCCTTGAAGCTCCTCAGCTCTTGCCCTTGAAGCTCCTCAACCGAAAATGTTAGCTCCAAGCAAAACCACGGAGTTCCGGACTCCAAATCACACGTAGAAGATGAATCTTTGGTTGGATGATGAAGTATATGAGTGTGGAGGGTGGATTTTGTGGAGGGTTTTGAAGAAACTTGAGAGGAGAAGAAGAAGAGAGAGAGGGGTGAGTTTTGAGAGAAAAGAGGAGTGTGATTTTTGACCAAAAATCTGATCCAAATGTGTTTATATACACTCTCTCTCACACTAGTACTTACACCCCTCTTGTTTCTAATGTGCTTCACAAACACCCAAATGCAATTACTAACTTCTCATTAACCCCATATTTCACTATTTTCATTTCCTCACATTTCCCCAACATTATTTCCGGAAAATTATTTAAAAACACGAGTCCTTACAGAGAGGGAGGAGGTTAATTACATTCAGTATTTACCTTGGCAATTTCAGCAGTATATGTCCCACACCAAAGACGTCAAAGGTGATGGTCATTGTGGATTCAGGGCGATAGCCGCGTATATATATGGCACGGAGGAGTGTTGGGTTCAAGTACGACAGGATCTTATCCAAGAAATTAATCAGAATAGATATCTCTACAATGCGGTTTATCCCCAAGAAAATATGGCAGATGATGTACTACGGTCACTGAGCTGTTGGACGCCTACGGCTCAATATACAAATTGGATGGACTGTATGAGTTTGGGGGTAGTCATCGCATCACGGTACAACATTGTACTACATACATTTGACGCGAATGCTGGAAGTTGTTTTACTCACTTGCCCCTTGAGATCCCATCCAGTTTCAGTTCAACAGCGCCAAGAAATAGCTATTGCCCGTATTAACAATCACTTCATGCAACTTTTTTTTGCACCCTCATCACCCTGTGCCACCCATCCCAATATGGTGGTGGCGGAATGCATCAGATGAAGCTGCAGGATGGGCTGTTGCTTATAACATACGTGTTCAATTATGGAACGACATACTGGGCGTCGTGCCGAGACCACAATTTGGTGGCAATATTGATTAGGGCTGAACATTGTCAATTGTAATATTTATTCACTTTTAAACATGATTGTAATATTTATTTACTTTTTAAATGTGATTGTAATATTATTTACTTTTAGAAGTTTTTATTATTATTATTCATTGTTAAGACAAATTAATTAACTAATTAAAATATAAAGTCAAGTTTAAATGTCAATGTAAAAAATAATCTACTTGCAAATTTAATTTGAATAAACTAAATTAAATAAGTAATTAAATAAATAAAGTTAAAGGAAAAAAAAAAAAAAAGAGAACCAAAGTTGGGCCGAAAGTGGAGGGGTATTGGGGGAATGGGGGGTGGGGCCAATGGGGGGAGGGGGTGTCAGTTGGGGGCGCATAACAGCACCCTTTAAACAACATGCTCAAAAAAAGAGGGGGTTAATTTGAATGTTAAAACAATACAATGTACTTGCATAGTTGCAAGATACTAGCTCAATGCAACTTTTTATTACGGGAAATGAAACAAAATAGGCAACGTATTACTGGATTAATACGGAATAATCTACATTAAAATATTATAGTTAAAACATTTTGTGGTACCCTAAAGATTCTCAAAAGGTTAATACGGAATAATCTACATTAAAGATTCTCAAAAGGTTAATGCTTGCATTAAATCTATAAAAACGAAAGTTATGCCAAATATTAAAAGCGTTATTGAGAATCCTGATTTATATGGGAAGGAATTCATTATTGCAAGGCATATATACCACTGTTATTGGGTTTGCTTAAATTGACACAACTCAGATTACCACATGATGACGTTTAAACAACATGCTCAAATAAAGAGGGTTAATTTGAATATTAAAACACTACAATGTACCCGCAAAATAAACATGCTCAACTCAGCTTTTTATTGCAAATGGTGGCTACCTCGCCGTAGAGCTCTTGAAAGCCTTACACTGCATCCCAGGATCGAGTCTCATTCTCCCCTCCCCCATGTAATATATTAGGAATAAGGAATGACAAAAAAAAAAAAAAACTTAGCTTTTTATTATGGGAAATGAAACAAAATAGGGAATGTAATACTGTAAATGCGATAATATTCATTGAAAAAACTTGCGCTGGGAGAGCTTTACCCCTTCGTGGGCCGACCCGGCTCGAACCGGATTTAGTCGGGGTCCAGTGGGCTTCCGGATACCGGTGGTTAGACCAAAAAAAAAAAAAATGACAGTTAAAACATTTTGTGGTACCATAAATTCAGTTTTTTTTTTTTGCTCGGCATAACTTCTATTTCTTGTTCCTTGGGCTAATAAATAAACTCCAATATTTTTCATGCTTAAATTAAGCAGGTATTTGGTTTTCTAAAGTGGGTAAATCAAATAGTTATTCATTCGAAATTTTGAACAAAATGTCAACTTTATTTTATAAGGTCAAATATTGCATATCTTTAAGGGGACAGATAAAATAAATTGCCAAGTTAATAGCCACATATTTGCGATTCTCTTACTTTAATTTCTTACGTTATTTTTATTTGCCTCAAAAAGCAGAAGAGCTAGACAAAGACGGATTTCAATGGTTTCATTGTGGTACCCTCTTCCTCTCCGCAGTTTCCATGTAAAACTGCGTATGAGAAACGAAAATGGTCGTCGTTCATGGTATATCAGCAATCAGATAAAAACATATTCATATACTTATTTTTTTTAGTTATTGTACTCGTCAATGCACTAAAGAAAATACGGAAAATTATTAACTTAGTGTAAACACAGCCAAGAAATGCTTCAAGTTTTTAACAATATACTTGGGTCACAAGAAATGATGAAATGACAGCTGTGTAATGTGGGGACTAGCTTGTTTGCAGGGCCTATTTTAACATGAATCAACCTTCTGTTTGGGCACATAGAACGCAGAGGAGGTGAAGAATATGGCGTACTCTACTCTCAAGAATTTTGTCAGGATGATAGGTCTCTCGCTTTTGATCAATATATTGTTCAAGAATTTCTGCATCCCCAGCCAGCCAAGGGAAGGGTTATCGTTGCCCAATCTATTTCTCAATGGTTCTAAAGTCGGAGGCAAAGAAAATGGTGGTTGCTGTATTTGTATTCCAAAATAACTTATGGTTGGAAACCAATTTTCCTAAGCTATTGTATTTGTGGGAAATGAATTGAAGACAATCTTTCGATCTTATCATATCTATGTGTTCTGTGCTTGATAATGATCAATGGTGTTCTATGTATCGTCAATAGCTTTGAACACCTTCCTTTTCTTGTAATGTTTTCGTATTGTTATGAATGAACTGTACTTTTTGGGGCTGATTAAAAAAACCAATGTTCTAAATTTCTAGTCATTTTTTTTTTTTGCTAATTCGGAAATCAAATAGAACTTAGCAAAGAGAGTGGCACTCCATCAGGGAGATGATTAGGATACAATACCAGAGACTACTAACTAGTCTAACGCATTCCTAAGACCGAGACGGTCCCTATTCCAAAACTGTCTAAGAGAAAGAGGCATAATATCCATAACAATGAGGTGTTCATTTTGCTCCGCACCCAGACGTGCCAAATGGTCAGCGCACTCGTTGGCGCTTCTGGAGACATGAGTTAGTGAAGATCCTGTGCGAGTCAGCAGGGCCTTGGTCCCGAAAATCATGTTACTTTGAGGATGGCACCCATTAAAATCTTCAGTGATAAGATTCACAGCCACTAGGGAGTCTCACTCTATGGTCACATTCTCCAAGTTTTTTTCAAGAATGATGGTTAGACCTCTATAGATAGCCCAGAGTTCTGCAGCCAACCTTGTCTCCCATATAAGTTTTCCATAAAATCCCAGCACCCATTCTCCTTTTTTATCTCGAACAAGACCTCCACAGCCCGCCTTCTGAGTAGATTCATACTAGCACCCATACGTGTTTTGTAATAGTATGAAACCAGCGTGTTAATGGAGTTCTAGTAGCCCTCATGGTGGAGGAAATTTGTAGTCATTTATATGTTGTTTAATTCTAGTAGATTTTCTCCTGTTGGTAATAGAAGTTTGGGAATAGAAGTTTGATCAAGTGTATTAGGGATACGTTTTGGGTTTTCTTAGGCTGGACTTTATTGTATATTATGGGCTCTTTAGGCGAGGTGCTATGGGATTTAATTGTTTTATCCGGGATTTTTAGGCCCGGGTGTTTAGGGATTTGTTCATTCTAACTGTATGTTCCAACCTTTGGTTGATTGAAACCTTTTCCCCCTTTCCCCTAATAAAATGTTACTTTTCCCAATAAAATGAAAAAGAGTTTGAGAATGGAAGACAAGTTGCTTTTTCAGGGTGTTGCTCCAAATTGGGTGACAATGGGCGAGAAAATCAAGTATAGAGTTGCACCCTGGATAAATGCTTCTCAAGGTCCTAAAGATTTCTCATGCAACGACATCATCTTTAGGCCCTGATTGGCTATGGGATAAACGGGGGTATTAAGTTATACCCCCTCCCCTTATCCCGGTCCCACGGTTTTATGCATGGTTTGGGAAACAAAAGTGACCCGGATAATTTTATACCCCCACCCTTTTAATACCCCTCTATACCCCCCAGCCCTTACTAATTAATAACACCCCCCCCCCCCTATTACTAATTTATACCCCCTCATACCCCCTATGAAATTACCCACATACCCTCCCTTATACCCCTCCCCTTACCCCCAGTTTTTTTTTACTGTTTTTAAAATGAAACCGAATGGCCTTTTCAATGTTTTACAAACTCTTGCGATTTTCTTCGGATCAAAAAATGAAGTACTTTTGTGCATAATTTTTAATCTTTTTTGCACCAAATTAAACTACTAATTGTGATCATTAATTTGATACAAAAAAGTTTGAAAACTTTTATACTTTAGAATTTGACATTGTTGGCTTGATTTGTAATATCCTTCGGATAAAAAAATAAAGTATTTTCACATTAATTTTTTTACTTTTTTTTGCATCAAATTAAACTACAAATTGAGATCTTTAATTTGATACAAAAAAGTTTGAAAACTTTTATACTTTAGAATTTGACATTGTTGGCTTGCTTTGTAATATCCTTCGGATAAAAAAATAAAGTATTTTCACATTAATTTTTTTACTTTTTTTTGCACCAAATTAAACTACCAATTGAGATCTTTAATTTGATACAAAAAAGTTTGAAAAATTTTATACTTTAGAATTTGACATTGTTGGGGAATACCATAAAAATTACTAATTAGTTAATTATTAAAAACATACAATTAGAAAGGAAAAAAAAGCAAAAAATTAAACTTCGAAATATTATTAAAATGAATAATAAAAAATAATAACTAAGTATTTTAATTTTAGATATAACTAATAAAAGAAATTATTTATTGAAAAGTATAATTAATTTAATTAGTATTGTTTTTATGTATTTATTTTATCATAAAATCTAATATGACTGTACAAGGGCAAATAAGTCATTTATCAAGTTTTTACTTCATCCACCCAACTTTATCCCCCTTTATCACAAATTCATCCAAACCACATACTATTTAATCTCCCCTTCCTAAATGTCACATCACTGTGGGTCCACCCTTACTAAATAATACCCATTACTATCTTATCCCCCTTACTATTTAATCCCACCAAAACGTATCCCGCATCCAATCGGGGCCTTAGGCTGCCTTCTCTCATCCAATCCTTCCGTTAATGGTTTCAGCAAGGTGTTGGGGGATCTGTCTTAGTGTAGTTCCTTTAGTCTGTATTCTGGTGTTTTGTTGGGTTGAATCCTGTTCAACTATGTTTTTTTTCCTAGCGTTGTTGTTTGTCTTTGGCCTGTTTTGGTTCGTCGATGGTGGGGGGCTTGTTGGCTCCTATCTCACTCCCTTAGGCCTTGGGCTTTTTGTTGTTTATGCTTCTCTCTCCTCCATCAATAATATTCTTTCTTTGCTGATAAAAAAAAAAAAAAAATGGAAGACAAGTTGTTGTGTTTGGATCCTTATTTTGTGAATAATAAGGTTTTTTTTTTTTTTATCAGCAAAAGAAATAATGTTAGAGATAAAATAATTTTGTTAAATGTGTTCACAAAATTAAGTGTGGGGGACTTTTTTATTTTCTTTTAAAGAGTATGTAGTAGGATATATTGTCTACTCTAAACATCACTCCCTTCATCCTAATTTGTAAATTTCAGGAAAAATTGTAGTATCCCTAGCATTATTTCTGAGTAAGGAAAAGTATTCTCAATTAAAAGCATTATTGCGAATCCAACGCGGGGATGTTAATTACCTGAGGGTAGCATAATTTCAGAAATACAAGGGGATATTTAGGCATTTGTTAGAAACCAAAGGGAGATACGTGAAATATATCATCTTCTCTTTTGGCTAAACAAATTAACTAATGGTGTGGGCAAACAATTAGTAGCACACATTCTCAGAAAATTATTTAGCAGAAAAAAGATTCTCAAAAGGTTAATGCATTAAATCCATAACAACGAAAGTTACGCCAAACATTAAAAGCATTATTGAGGATCCTAATTTACATGGGAACGCATTCACTAATGTAAGAACGATATACCGCTGTTATTGGGTTAGCTTAAATGGACACAACTCAGATTACCACTTGATGACCTTTAAACAACATGCTCAAATAAAACATGGTCAACTCAGCTTTTTATTACGGGAAATAAAACAAAATAGGGAACGTATTACTGCAAATGCGGTAATATTCATTGAAAAATCACATTTAAAACATTTTGTCGTACCATAAATTCAGTTCTTTTTTTTATGCTCGGCATTACTTCTCTTTCTTTTTCCTTTGGCTTATATATACATAAAAAATAAAAAAATAAAACCCTAATAATTTTCATGCTTAAATTAAGCAGGCATTTGGTTTTCTTAACTGGGTAAATCCAATAGTTAAAGTTATTCATTTGAAATTTTCCACAACTAGTCAACTTTATTTGATCATAAGGTCCCATGTCGCGTATCTTTTAGGGGAACGATAAAATAAAATTTCAAGTTAATAGCCACATATTTCGTGATTCTCTTTAATTTCTTACGTTATTTTTATTTGCCCCAAAAAGTAGAAGAGCTAGACAACGAGGGATTTAATTGGTTTCAATGTGGTACCCTCTTCCTCTCCACAGTGTCCTTGTAATATTGCGCATGATCAGAGAGGAAAATGGTCGTCGCTCATGGTATATCATCAATCAGATAAAAACATATGCATATACATTTGTTTTGTTAGTTATTGTACTCGTGGATGCACTAAAGAAAATAAGGAAAATTATTAACTTTGTAAACACAGCCAACGATGCCTTACGTTTTTAATAATATACTTGGGTCACAAGAAATGGTGAAATAACAGCTGTGTAATGTGGGGACCAGCTTGTTTGCAGGGCCTATTTAAACATGAATCAACCTTCTGTTTGGGCACATAAAATATAGAGGTGAAGAATATGGCATACTCTACTCTCAAGAATTTTGTCAGGATGATAGGTCTCTCGCTTTTGATCAATATATTGTTCAAGGATTTCTGCATCCCCAGCCAACCGAGGGAAGGGATATCGTTGCCAAATCTATTTCTCAATGGTTCTAAAGTTGGAGGCAAACAAAATGGTGGTTGCTGGATTTGTATTCGGAAATAACTTATGGTTGGAAACCAATTTTTCAAAGATATTGTATGTGTGGGAAATGAATTGAAGACACCTTATCATATCTATGTGTTCAATGCTTGATAATGATCAATGGTATTCTCTGTATCGTCTATAGCTTTGAACTCCTTCCGTTTCTTGTAATGTTTTCGTATTGTTATGAATGAACTGTACTTTTTGGGGCTGATGAGAAAAACCAATGTTCTTAATTTCTAGTACTTTATATGTTGTTTCTAACAGATTTTCTCCTGTTGGTAATCTTGCATTTGGCCAACTTTGATCAATAGTTTGGGAATAGAAGTTTGATCAAGTTCATTAGGGATAGGTTTTGGGTTTTCTTAGGCTAGACTTTATTATATATTATGGGCTCTTTAGGCGAGGTGCTATCGGACTTAATTGTTTTATCCGGGCTTTTTAGGTTCTGGGTGTTTAGGGATTTGTTCCTTATGACTCTATGTTCCAACCTTTGGTTGATTGAAACCTTTTCCCCCTTTTCCCTAATAAAATGTTACTTTTCTTTAACAAAATCATTTTATCAACAAATGATAAAATAAAAAGGAGTTTGAGGATGGAAGACAAGTTGCTGTGTTTGGAATCTTTGGATCCTTATTTTGTGAATAATAAGGTTTTTTTTTTATCAACAAATGAAATAATGTTAGAGATAAAATGATTTTGTTAAATGTGTTAACAAAATTAAGTGTACGGGGACTTTTTTATTTTCTTTTAAAGAGTATGTAGTAGGATATATTGTCTACTCTAAACATCACACTTCCTCCGTCCCGGCCAGTTTTTTTATTTCAGGAAAATGTTAAGTGTCCCTAGCATTATTTTTTAGTAAGAAAAAGTTTTCTCAAATATTAAAGCATTATTGTGAATCCAACGCGGGGATGTTAATTACCTGAGGGTAGCGTAATTTCAGAAATATAAGGGGAAATTTATGCGTTTGTTAGAAACCGGCCTAATATAGATACCTACAATCAGTTAACTCAAATAAATTGCAATCACTTAACTCCAAAGTCAAGATATGTAGCTTATCTCTAAGCTGCCAAGCCAACAGTAGAAACACATGTTTTTCATTCTTAATCAAGGTTAGTTTTCAACATGATCGATGTCCATGAGTAGTGAAAATCACGAGTAATGAAATTCGCGCTATTTGTGTTTTGAAGGTGAAATTCGTGGGCTCAAAGAGAATAAAATGCACAAGCTCGAAGCTAATGAAATTCACGCTACTTGTTCTGTTCATTGTTTCAAGCACTGGTGGGTATCCATTCGCTTCAAACCAAGTGAAATTTATGAGCTTGAAACTAGTGAAATTCAGGAGTCGAGGCTAATGGAATTCCCTAGGTGATTGTTGTGTTCTAAAATCGAGTGAAATTCTTGAGCTCGAAGGTAATGAAATTCACTAGGTGGTTTACGTGTAGCTCTAAAGTAGTTACTTGCATTTAAAACCAACCGAGCTCATGCAAAACTAATAAATTTCACGGGCTCGAAGCTTATGAAATTCAAGAGGTGATTGATGTATTTTAAAATCCATTGAAATACATGAGCTAGTTGTGCTTTGTGAAATTTAGTGAAATTTGTCAAATTCACTAGCTTATAAATTCACGAGCTCTTATAAGCTAGTGAATTTCACAAGCTCTAAGCTTTAAAATTCACGAGCTTTAAGTTGGTTAAATTCACGAGGTGGTTTAATAAAGTTTTGCTTTGAAATCCAGTGTAATTCACGAGCTCGAAACTCGTGAAATTTTCAGTGAAATTTATGAGCTCAAAGTTCGTGAAATTTCACCACCTGGAAATTGGTCGCCGACCAGAAGTGGATGTTGGGTGCATGGAGGTTGAAAGTGGGAGGCGGGAGGAGATTAAAGTTTAAATTTATGTTTGAAGGGTCAAAGAATAATCTTAGGAGTATTATGAGGTTGTCATTAGACCTTAGTGGTAATTAAAAACTGAGCGTGTCCTCATGGGAATTAAAGTAAACTTTGCTATCATATATTAGAGGTAATTTGCTGAATGTTTTAGCCAAAAGAAAAGATAATTGGGCAAGTTAGTAATCACGATACTATTTCGCTTCTCATTTACTTCAATACTTAAGTAGGAAGCCCATTTGAAATTGAAGGATAAAATTTTTTAGTGCAGGATGGGTACCACGTGGGGGTATGCGTCGCGCATCTTGTCCGTTCAAAACACTTTTGGATGGTCTGGATTTTAAATACACTCTTACCGGATCGTCCAAAATAATTTTTGACGACTGTGATGGAGTGTTGCAAGTACCACGTTGTACCCACCCAACACTGTAAAATTTCTGCTGCAGTGGAAACTCTAGATATTACAAACGTGTCGACATTAAATCCAATATTGGTTAAGCTAAGGTAAGCCAAACATAAACAGGTAATGTAATAATGCCGAACTATGCAAAATGTTTTGTGATTTCTGACATCACTTTGGCTACCCTCCCAAGACTTATATAACCCAGCCTTTTTTTTTTTTTTTTTGTATGCGTAACGGAAAATGCGATTAGTCAAAAGATGATTTACATTGAATTTTCTTTGCATAAAGAATAGCTGCTTAATTGAGGAAAAAATGCCGGATTGTTTTTTTTTTTTTTTTTCACGGGCTAAAAAATAAAATTTTTTTTGCATTCTTTGTAAGGCTGGATTGTTGTTTGTGGTATATCATCAAGAAAGCGAGACTTACAATTGCAACCAAATCAACCCAGATTGGGGGCTGAGCTTGTAGTAACTTGTGCACTACACTTCTGTAGTGAGTAATCATGACCGTCCGTTCGGCAATCAACGGTCTAAATTATCATACATATACGATAGTTTCATTTAATTCGGACTGTTGATTGCCGAACGGACGGCCGTAACTGCTCATTACAGGTCAAATACATTATATTGAGAATATAGCCAAGACATTGGCTTCATACAACACAAACATATATTTAAATTGAGTAAATATATAACAACAAGGATTCACCTGTAAGCACAACAAGGCAAAAGTATTTAATGTCAGTAATATTTTGTGAAAGTGTGAATCATATATTTATTATGTCACGCTGTCAATGCCTATATAAATTGTGGCATAGCTAGCTAATGTTTCTATTGCACATCCTTAGAAAAACAGACGAGGCAAACATGATTTACAATCGCATCATGGTTCTTGTGGTCTCGATGATGGGTGGTCCTATTTTCCGCGACGTGATGTTCACGAAGGAGTTCTGCATCCCAGGCAAAGAGAGTGGTTGACGTCGGTGGTATATGTATCGCCGAATCATGTTGTGCTAAGCTATTGTCTTTGATTTAATTGTTTAAATCAAATTGAAATAAAGAGATTGCTTTGGTTGCTGATGTTACTGCTTTCTCTGTCTTTGACTTTAATTTTTCCATTTATATGTCGATCATAGTAATCTGTTCAAACCGAATCAAAATAAAGAGTTAATTTTATTTCCATGGTGCCATTCCTATCGTTCTTTGTTTCAATTTGCGTAAGTATTATGTGATGAGTTTTAATTTTTCCATTCATATGTCGATCATAGAAATTAACTCTTTACTCGGAAATCCACCTGTGTATAAGAGAACTTAATTATTTTACATTTGTTAATTTCTCAAATTGGTCTCGTGATGTGATGTTTGTTCAAGAAATCCCAACTTGTTTAAAGGTGGAAAAAAAGAGGGACAATATTGTAATGCATGTCGCATTAATTTTTTTGAAACTTTTCAAAGTGGAAATTTTTTTTTTTTTTTGAGACATCCCAAAATGGAATGTTGGACCATCTTTATGTGACAGAGGAAGTATTCAGTATATGTTATGAATTCTAGGTTTGTAACGGATGAAGTATTCACTATATGTTATGAATTTAATTAAGATTGATGTAATGAACTATTGTAAAATAGATAGTTAAGAATTCATTATTGATTTCGTTATGGAACAAAATTTGGTGTGTACACCATAATATTTTCTATGATCTTATGATAAACCAACCAATTCAGTATCTGGTAAATTCAATCATCATCCAGCATCTGTTGAAGATGTGGTCACGTACCTCCCTTAGGTTTCTAACAAATAAATAAATTGTCCATTGATAGAAATTGATGATGTTAGCATGTTTATCCCTCTAAATTGCCATCTTACACATCTCTCACACTCTTCCAAGTCTATTTAACATACAAACTCACACCAACACACCATAAGTACGTATCTAAACTGACCATTTAATTTCCATCTTCCAAAAGTTTAAAAAATGCCAACTAATTCTCAGAATAAATATAGCAATTTCATCTTCCAGCAATGGACATGGGATGAGCGGTTCATTTCAAAGTGTTTCAATATTATTCATTTCAAACTTTGTGTTGTTCAAACTGTTGAATAAATAGCCTAGATGAAAAGTTTACAACTGACATCAATGATTATTTCGATCGAAGAAAATATATTTGCAAACAAGATTCCAAAAAAAATTAAATGAAACGGGGTGGGCTTTGGATCGAGCACTTAGGCATGTCCGATTGAGGTGATTTCTCGCAGGTCGAAAAATGATTCTGAGATGAATGAAGTGCTCGGATCGTTCGTGTGGGACCCAAAAGTGGGTCCTCGAGCCGATCTGTGCATTTTTTGTGCACCAAAATTCTGTCCCCTTAGAATTATCGTTAACGAATTCAAGATTCAAAAGACATTGCCTTACATTTCCTGAGAACCACAACTAGAACTCATATGAAACAAGGCCAAATCACAAGATAGAAAAAAATATATTAAAAAATAATAATAAAGCAATCTTGCTTTTTTTTTTGTTGGTAAAACGGAAATTAAATAGATAGGATAAACGAGTTCACTCCATCAGGGAGGGTAGTTAGGGTACATCACCAGCAAGACAAATTAGTCTAAAACATTCCTAAGACCCAATCGGTCTCTGTTCCAGAATTCTCTCAGAGATAGCGACATCACATTCATAACCACCAGATGTTCTTCTTGTTCAGCGCCTAAGCGTGCCAGATGATCTGCACATTCGTTTGCACATCGGGACACATGAGATAGAGTGGCTCCAGTTCTTTGCTTCAACGCTTTAGTCTCAAATATCATGTTGCTTTGAGGATGACACCCATCAAAGTCAAAGTTAATAAGGTTCACTGCCATTAGAGAGTCTGATTCAATGGAAACATTCAGTATGTTTTTCTCCAAGACGATGGTTAATCCTCAATAGATTGCCCATAGTTCAGCCGCCAAGCTCGTCTCCCATATTAGCTTCCCATAATAGCCTAGGACCCATTCGCCTTCGTTGCTGCGAAACAGCCCTCCACATCCCGCTTTTTTAGTTGTATCATACCAACAACCGTCTGTATTAAGCTTAAGACCTGAGGATGGAGGACACCAACGTGTTAAAGGAGTTTTAAAACGCCTCATGATGCGTAACGATTTGAATGCTTCCTCTATATATTTGGCATAGGAGAGAGTACTTTTAAAACTAACTGTTACAGGAATTTCGATATTATCAAAGCTCTTTCTGTTTCTATCTTTCCAAATTTGGCAAAGAGTTGCTAGGACAACACAACTCCAAGGTACACTATTACCTCTGCCAGAGATCTTTTTGGACTTTAGATTACGAGTAATCCAATCCACAACGGAGCATTCCGAACCATTATGCAACTATGGGCTGCTGCGAAAGAATGACCAAAATTCCTGGGCTTTGTGACATTTTTTTTCTTCTGATAAGCTAAGAATTTTATTAATCATTGCAAGCAAAAGACGATTACAATGATTAAAGGGGAGAGAGCAAGAGGCATCACAACCACACCACACATCCCAACTAGGTTGGCACCCGTGGAGAGGACAATCATATGCCGCTCAACACCCGATCAAGAGAAAGATGGCAAGGTGCCATCCAGAGGAAAATAGAACTCAAATCAAATCTAGTCTACTGACTCATTTTACAATAACAAAACAACTAATCTCAGATAAAGCAAAGAAAATCTGCCACTGTCACTTAGATGAGTTGCACCCAGGATTTAAGAAATCTTCTGAAGCATTCCTTAGGAGGTCTGAATCTTCACTGCCTTGCTTTTTCTAATGCCAATCAAGCATCTTTTGAAATCATCGACCGAATAATTCTTCAAGTCATAATTTGCCTTAGTCCATAACGCCACTCTAGTTTGAATTTTATCTTCCAATTTCTCCACATCCAAGTCGATCCTTTGGAATATGATCAAAATTCTTTCTAACCACAGCGACCATAAAACAGCAAAGAAGCAAATATCCCAAATTCCCTTTTCGACATTCTTGAATTTAACCGGCAGCCACCAAGACATTAGGCTATATATACTACCAGGATTAGCCCAAGACATACCCCACCAATTGATGATAAAGGACCAGACAGCCCATGCAATTTCACAGTTCAAAAGCAAATGTTCAGCAGTTTCAACATGATTTCTACAAAAGGCACATAATCCCCCTATTTCATCCTCTACATGATTATTGTTTAAAAGGCCTCTTTTGACAAGTTCACTTCCTGTAGCTATTTTTTCTTGCATAGCTTGCCACACGAACACCTCTACTTTAAACGGGCAGAGGTTTTTCCAGATCAACTTGCATTTGGGTCCAATAAAGTTATGATCATTAACAGAGTTTTCCCATTTATCGTAGAAGGATTTAACGGAGAACATACCTGACTTGTCATCCCATTTCCATTTGAGATAATCCACTCCACTAGGAATCAGGTTGGTACCATTAAGCATTTGTTTAAGGACTTCAAGCTGGCCTTCTTCCCAAAGAAATAGTCTCCTTCTGAACACAAGATTCCAGCTCTGGACCTCGCTGTTGAAAACATCCTTGACTATAGCATTTTTCTGATTGGAGACTGAAAAAAGCCTGGGAAAAGTAGCCTCCAAAGTTTGATCTCCCAACCACTTATCTTTCCAGAATAGGGTGTTGTTGCCAGATTGTACCTTTATATTGAAACCATTGTTAATGATGTCATTGAAAGCCAATTCACCCTCCCCTAGGTTGCAGATATCCTTCCAAACTTTGGAGATATTGATGTTTTGTAATGAGGCCTTTGAGGGTAGCCAATCTGTATTCTGATACCCGTATTTGCCCGTAAGAACTTTTACCCAGAGAGCTTCCTTGTCCTTCCCAAATTTCCACCACCATTTGCAAAGGAATATCCTCAATATCATAATTACACCTAGGGCATAATCCTGATTGACAGATATCTCTATGCTGCCTGAGTTTATTCGTAGGGAGTTTGTTACGAAAGATAAGCCAGATAAAAGTTTTAAGTTTCGAAGGAACTTTAAGTTTCCAAAACCATTTCCATCCTGAACAGTCATTAGCTTCTTTACGAATAAACTCATAGGCACTCGAAGTAGAAAATATGCCATCAACAACAAAAGCCCAAGTCGGTTGGTCAGAATCAGCATTGAAGGCAGCAATATGTGTATTAAGAATCATTTCAGCAGTATCTTGATCAATAAAATGAGATATAGTACTAAGATTCCAAGTATTCTTATCATCCATGATCTCACTGACTTTCACACCTGAATTCACATGGTTTCCCGGAAATTTAGTGGCAAGAGGGCAATCCCCACACCACCAATCTTTCCATAAATCAATATCATGCCCATTGCCAATGTTCCACTTAGTGCCATTCAAAACAAATTTGTGAGTTTTTTTATTGCTTTTCCAAATATGGGAAGCAGAACGATCTCTAGGCCTACTATCAATAGAATGCCTTCTGAGATACTTACCCCTTAAAATATTAACCCAAAGATAGTCTTTTTGGTGTTCATTTGCCAACTAAGTTTGGTAAGGAGGGCCAAATTTTGATTTCAAGCTTTCTTGAGACCAAGACCCCCTTTGTCTTTATCCCGGCACACTTGATTCCAATTAACAAGATGTATTTTCTTATTGTTAGCAGTGTCACCCCAAATAAAATTCCTATTGAGTCTATCAAGAGTATTGCAGACATTAATAGGTAATTCCATAGTTTGCATGAGATAACTCAGGTTGGCAGAGGTGACATGTTGAACTAGAATAGCTCTCCCCGCAAGAGATAGAGTATTACTACTCCATCCTTGAACTCTCTGCTGCACTTTCTCAATTAAAGCATTAAAACGCTGTTTGGTAACTCTACCATGAAGTAGAGGAGCTCCGAGGTACTTTCCTAAGTCATTAGGGAGGGAGATTCCCATCAAAGCAGTAAGTCTCCTAGCTCTATTTTTGGGCACATGCACTCTTAGATATAAATAATTTGGACTTACTTAGATTAACAGTTTGGCCCAAAATCTCACAGAAGGTATTCAAAACATCCATAATGGCTTTACAAGTCTCAAAGCCATCTTGCCCAAACAAAATCAAGTCGTCCGCAAAGAGTAAATGAGTAAGAGGGGCAAAGTTGCTGGATACCTTTATACCTTACCATTTCCCTTGATCAGCCTTAGCATTAATAAGGATAGAAAGACGCTCCATACAAAGGACAAAAAGATAAGGGGACAAAGGGTCTCCTTGTCTAAGGCCTCTACTAGGAGTGAACTCTTCAAGAGCTTCTCCATTCCACAAAACAGAGGCAGAGACATTCGTGACACACTCCATGATTAAAGAGATCCATTTATCATTGAAATTAAAGAAAGTGAGAGTGTCTTTAAGAAAACTCCATGAGATTTTTGTCATAAGGCTTCTCTAGATCAATTTTAAAAACCATGCCCCCTTTTCTACCTTTTTTTAGTCTAAGGGTATGTAGGATCTCCTGGGTAATAATAATATTATCCTTAGTGGATCTACCCGGGATGAAGCTACTCTGAAAAGGACTGACAATCTTGTGCAATAGGGGCCTAACTCTATTGACAAGAATTTTGGTAATAACTTTGTAGAGCACATTACACAAACTAATGGGTCTAAAAAGTTTCAGAGAATCAGGATTATCAACCTTAGGGATAAGCGCAATGAAGGATTTATTGACATTTTTTGGTATAGAAGCAGAATCAAAGCAGTTTTTGACAAAATCACAAACATCCTGTCCAACAATGTCTCAGAAATTGTGATAGAACACAGCTTGGATACCATCAGGCCCAGGAGCCTTATAAGGGTTAATATTTTGCACAAAATTCCAAATCTCAGTATTAGTTAACGGAGCACATAATCTAGTATGGGGCCGGTTCCCCTCACACTTAAAAAAAACACATAAAAAAACACCTCACTCTTTGGGGCCCCACTTTGATGTTCTAAACCGTTCATCTTATTTAAATTAGTAAAATAAAAGGTCTTGCAAAATTTAGGGTCAATCGGATACCGGTAAATGCTTGATCCAAACAGTTATAAAAACAATAGTTCCTGTCACAGTTTCTGCAAAACTGTTTGGATCAAGCACTTGCCGAGATCCAATTATGCTGAATTTTTGCAGGACCTCCTATTTTACTCATTTAAACAAGATCAACGGTTCGGAACATCACAGTAGGACCCGGAACAAAATCGAGTGTTTTTTTATGTGTTTTTTTAAGTGTGAGGGGAACCGGCCCCATCTAGTATTATCCTCAAGCGATAAAGAATGGCTCTGTATAGTATTAAGCATGTTATGGGATCTGTTAATAGGACTCAAATTACCAAGGCAGAGATTTTTAAAGTAAGAACAAACCATATCCCTAAGCACTTAGTGTTCTCCACCCGAACATTATCAACATTCTTAAGCATAGAGATTTTAGCTTTTCGTCTACGGATGATAGTAGTGAGTTGAAAATATTTAGTGCTGCGTTCTCCTTCATTAATCCACCTAGAACGAGATTTTTGAAACCTAAGAAGTTCCTCTTGAATTAAGATGTTATTGAATTCAGAGATAAGATCTTGCTCAAGTGTTTGAAGGTTGTGCGAAAAAAGATTATCCTGGGCTTTTTAAATCCCATCAATTCTAGCCTTAGTCCATCTTTTTTTACGAAAAATGTTTCCAAAAACATCCCGATTCCAATTAATAGCTTCCTTAGTGAAATTCCTAATGCAGTAAAAAATATCATTATCAAACCAAGCATTATTGACAACATCAGGAAAAGAGCTATCGGTCAACCAAGCTGCATCCATTCTAAAAGGTCTATTCACTCAGTTATGATTATGTTTGCCAAGAACATGGATAAACATAGGCGAGTGATCAGAATATATACGAGGAAGGATTTGGACCAGACCTTAAGGGAATTGGGTGCGCCATTTAGAGTTGGATAAGGTTCTGTCCAAATGCTTCTTAATGTTGGCCAAACCTTCTCTACCATTAGACCACGTGAACTTAGAACCCGAGTAACCAAGATCCCCCAGATTACAACGGTTGATTTTGTCTCCAAATCTCCAGCGTTGGCTTCCATGGTTGTTTGCTCTGTTGCTATTGCTCTCATCCTGGCTAACCTTGTCATTGAGGTCTCCAGCAACCATCCACCCTTTCCTTATGTTATCAGCTATCGACTCAAGATCTTCCCAGATAGCATCTCTAATTCTGGGGTTAGGGTTATCGTAAATAATAGAAAAGATCCAATCCTCAAATTCATCAATTCTGACCGAAGCGTGAATGGCCTGGAAGGTTACGTGTGTGATATTAAGGGACACTATCAGAATCCCACAATAGCCAGATACCTCCTGCTCACCCTATCGGATCAACATATGTAGACGCCTTATAACCAACATTCTTAAAGAACATCCCCATGGACGAAAATTTAACTTTTGTTTCAAGGAGAGCAACCACATTTGGTTTATCGTTTTTGATAAGATCTTTGAAATGAGATCTGAAGCGATCATTACCTGCTCCTCTGCAGTTCCAGAATAATATATCGAAGCTTGGCATCATAAAAACACTGTCAAAGAGGGTAACATCTGGTATATCCAGAATGGAGCTAATCTTTTGTAGATTCAAACGATGAGTCAGAGTCGGTTTGATCCCGAACCGATTCATCTCTTCTCCCTCCTGACTTACTTCTCTCAGCTTTAGTTTGAAGCTTATCCCTTCCGTCCACCAAACGCACTGCGCTAGGTGAACGACTTCGGTCTCTGGAGATAATATCAGAGTTTCCTTTCCTTGATCTACAATGAAGTTCTGCAGTTCTGGCCAACTCATGGTGTGTTGGTGTGAGAGGTTATAGGATCAAAAGGCTTTTTGGGAGTGAAGCTGGGCTCAATTTCTAGGTCAATATGGATTTGTGGAGAAGATAAAGCTGCAGCCAGAATTAAGCCATCATGAGGAGTGGTTTGCGAAATAGGGTTAACAAGATGAGTGGATGGTAGTGATTGGGTTTAGATAATTACTGTCCAGTACAGAAAACTGATATGCATTTACCACTAAGGTAGACGCACTTTTTAAATTACCGTGAGGTCTAACTCAAAGATAAGATGACCTTTTTGTCCTTCCTATTTAAAACAAAAACAAAACTCTCACACTTACGGTTAACACTTCGTTCTGACGAGCCAACCTCCAGCGAGTGCCGACCAACCTTCTCCGACCGTCACCAACCTCCGGCGACCACCACACTAAGCTCGCCGACCACCGGAGATTAGTTTCCGGCGACCGGGGACCTCAAAAAAATTCGCAATTGACGAGAAAGATTACAACAACGATGTTCAAAAAAAAAAATTATACCACAACACTGTCAACGATGTTCAAAAAAAAAATTATACTACAAATCTGGATTAGTTTCCGGCGACCGGGGACCTCGAAAAAATTCGCAATTGACGAGAAAGATTACAACAACGATGTTCAAAAAAAAAAATTTGCAATATCCCAGAAATTCGCAAATTCGCAATATCCCAGAAATTCGCAAATTCGCAATATCCCAGAAATTCGCAAATTCGCAAATTCGCAAATTCGCAATATCCCAGAAATTCGCAAATTCGCAAATTCGCAATATCCCAGAAATTCGCAAATTCGCAATATCCCAGAAACTAACCCAATTTGTATATGTATGCCTTGTTCAGAGAAATTCGCACCCAAAAATTCGCAACAATCGAACTCGAATTTGAGCAAATGATTTGATAATCGGATAAGCAAAGCCAACCGTCCAATTTGGCTTCTCCTCCTCCGCCAGCGGCTTCCCTCTGAGCTTCCAAAAGGCAGCGCCGGCGATCCTCCGACTGCCGATCGATCGACTGGAACACGTCGTGCGACACCGTTTGGGGATCAGAGAAGGCCTCGGGGCGGCTTCGCCGATCTTGCTTCTTGTTGTTCCGCTTCTGGTACGACACCGTTTTCCATCCGTACTCGTCGTCGTTCTTGATTTTGCTGCTCTCTTCTTCTCCTCTCAGAATTGCCTTCTTGGATGCTGGGTTTCCAGAGAGAGGACATTTGGATTTGTAATGAATGCTTTTGCATTTCCAGAGAGAGAGACTTTTGGACTTTTTGCTTCTGTTTTTTTCGTATGAGGTGTCAATAATGAATGCTTTGTAAATAATGAATGCTTCTGTTTTTTTCGGGAACACGCGCAAGCTGGGGTATTTTCGGGATATGAAGACGTTTTTACCTTGCCAGTGCAAATCCGTTTTTTGTTGGACCTGGACGTAAATATGGGCCGCGTCTTTGACCTGCCCGTAAATCCCTCTTGGGTTTGTGTAATAGGAGACTTGGGCTTATCAGTGTTATGGGCTTTAGTACCTCCGAGGGAGGAACTATGGGCTTTATGACTAAATGGTTCAATGGATGGTGGGCTTATTTCATTAAGAATGGGCTTTCCAAAGTTCTGGTTGGGCTTGGGTTTAGAGACCGGTGGGCTACTATGATTAACCCTAGAATTGTGGGTCGTCTCATTTGGCATTTCAGACGTATCCCCAATTAGGGAGAATTGGTTAGAATCAGCTAGGGGATTAGTCTTTTGTATATAATAGGCTTTTTGGTTAGTGGAGTGGTGTTTGGCACTACCTTTGTTCTATGTAGAGCTTTTTTAATGGGTAGAATTGGTTTTGGGCTGTTGGTGGACTCATTTGGTACTTTCTTGAGGCCTTTGGTGTTGTTTTCCTTTTGGATCAGAGGTATGGGTTGCAGCTTGTTGAGGCCCAGTGGGCTTGCTAAACTTTTTTCTTCTGTTGACTATCATCGAATCCCCAAATCCAAATTCCTTCAGCCCACTGTCACCTATTTGCCCGTTAAAATCGACTGACTGATTGATAGTACTCCTGGCGTTGGCAACGGTCACTGTACTCTCTCCTTCTGGTTTTTCCGGCGTCGGAATAATGGAACAATGCTCTTTTCGGTGACCAACCCTGCCACAAGAAAAGCAAATAGTATGAATATGCTCATATTCAAGAAGATAATCCTATTTACCGACAGCAATGGAGGGCTCGAGTGGTTTGCTAGGATCCATCTCAATACACATCCGAGCATAGCTTCCCCCAACAGAATCCACCGTCTTGTTGTAGACTTTCAATGGTTTTCCAAGTTAAGCAGCGATTTGCATAAGTATTTCTTCATCATAATACTCTGCTGGTAACAGAGGAAAGCGGACCCAGACCGCTGTTTTCATTGCCTTAGCCTTATCAGCCCAGAAATCACTGTACCATTTTTGAACTATGAGATAGTGATCTTGAATTATCCACAGGCCTCCCGTATAGACCTTGTGGTAATCTGATTTGTTTTCGAATTGTATAATGTAGAATCCTAAGCCGATATCCAGTGGGGTGAACTGCCCTTTTAGGTTCCACGGTGTATGGATTTTATCCATGAGGATTTTGAAACCGATGTTTCTGCCCAGAAGTTTTATAATGAGGCACCCCTTCCAGTTGGATCTTATACGTTTTAGATGTTCCAGCGAAAAGTCAATCCGAATTCTGGAGATGGTTTTGACCGGCTCCTCACTATCCATAGCGTCTTCCTCATCGCTTTCTTCAAATTCATTCAATCGCTTTTCCTTATCTTCTTGTGATTGCTCTCGCAATAGAGTTGCTCGGAATGATCTAGCCTTCTCATTTCCCAGTGGGGGAATAAGGGGAGGGGTTTGTGGGTCAGAGACAGGGATAGCCACTTCCACCATCTTCTCCAAAGGGGCTTCCATAACTATATCATTTGGAGCGATTTCTTCTTCCATAACCTCCGAGTTAGTATCATTCGCGTGATCGCTTTTAACCTTTTTTATACTCCTCTCAAGATGATCAGCTTCCTCTGCCAATTGAACCAAGTCTTCCGATGCCACCGAACAAGTAGGAGAGGTCATTCTAGAGGTCAGGATAGGGCTAATTCTAGCAATCTTGCTATTTAAACAAGATATTACTATAATTTAGTAGAACCGATACAATCCATCACTTGGCAATATAGCACGAATAACCACAAGTACTCTCTCGTCCTGCAGGATGCAAAAGCCTTCGATCAATTTGACGCGCAAAAGAGTTTCAAAGATTAATAAAAAAAATTTGCGTCCGAAACAAATATAGGAAATGACGAAAACATTACAAGAAAACATTACAAGAAAAGGAAGGAGTTCAAATCTATAGACGGTACATAGAATACCATTGATCATTATCAAGCACTGAACACATAGATATGATATGGTGTCTTCAATTCATTTCCCACAAATACAATAGCTTAGAAAAATTGGTTTCCAACCATAAGTTATTTCGGGAACAGTACTCCACGTTTTTCTTCTCCCAAATATCCAAATAAGATCTTTGACTAAATCTCCTCGACTTGCCCCTTGAAACTTATCTGACACTATCTTGTAAAATCTAGTTTAACTTTCATCAATAACTAATTTGGAACTCAATGGTGTTGCCTATCCTGTTAGAGTGGTTGAACATCAAGTGGGTGTTACTAGTTTCGTCAAAGCAGTTTGCGAATGTAATGGTGTTGGGAATGCTAAACAGGTGTGCTCTTTAGATTCTGAAGGTGAAAAAGAGGTGAATGTTGAAGTTGAGGATGTTTTGGTTGAGACCAATGACTTGTCTGATATGCGGGGAAATTTTCGAGTTTTACCCCCCACCGCTGAGGTTGCTTTTAATGATGGATTTGTGGAAGTGAATGGTGAGAATAATAAGGTTTCCACTTGTTCGGATAAAGCAGAAGTTGAAGTTGATTTGGATCCTGATAAGTTGGACATGGGATCAAAAAACGAGCTACATGAGGGATCAAACAATGATGAGGTGAACAAGGAGGATGATCCCTTCCTTGATCACTTTGTAGCAAATCAGATTCCTATCCAAGCAGCAATCAAAGGGATAAAAGGGAAAAGAAATAGGAAGAGCATAAATGAAATTCTGGGGTACACCAATCTGAAAAAGGGAAAAACCAAAGGGAAGAGGAATAGTAAGTGTGTGGTTGTTAGATCTGCAATAGCTTCTGCTGCTCTATCTGCTTCAATCTTTTCTGAAGCAATTAACAATAGAAATAGAATTCTGCTAGACGAAGCTCAAGCCATCTGGGAAGTAGACAAACTCTTCGGCATTAGCTATGATGGCGATGAAAACGAGGTCATTAGCAAGATAGCTGAGATGGAAGCCCTTAACAAAGCAAGGACCGTTGATCATCACTAATGCTTTCCCGAATTGCTTTCTTTCATTGTCTATGTTAATTTTGTTGGGATGGTTTCTTCCAAGGGTTGGGTTTTGTTCCTGCTATCAGGATTTTAGTAGAGGTTAGCGCTCTTTTTCTGGGTGGGAGTCTGGGTTTGGCTTTGGCTAGTTTTAGAAGGTTTTCAGGTGTTTTGTGGCTTTTGTTCCTGTTTGCTCTTGGCTTTTGAGGCTTCTTAGGTGTTGGGTTTTAGGTTTTCTTTTTGATAATTTGGTTGTCTTCTTGTCAGCCTTCCAATCTTTTGGGTCTTGAGAGGCTTTTTGTCTTTCTCTTGTCCCGTTTAATCTTATATCTCCGATATTTGATTAATAAAATCCTTTTTTGCCGTGCAAAAAAAAAAAAAACCAAAACAAATGTATATGCATATGTTTTTATCTAATTGATGATATACCATGAACAACGACCATTTTCATTTCTCATGCGCAGTTTTTCAAAGATAATTTGCTAAATGTTTTAGCCGAAGAAAAGATAAATGGGTAAGTTATTACCCACGATACTATTTCGTTACTCATTTACTTCAATGCGTAAATTGGAAGCTCATTTGAAATTGAAGGATAAAATTTTTCAGAACGTTCCGGCTTTTAAACACTTTTACCGGACTGTCCAAAACACTTTTTAACGGTTGTGATGGGGGCATTGCAAGTACCACGTAAAACGCCACATTGTACCCACACAAGAATGAAAAATTTCTCCTGAAGTGGAAACTCTAGATATTACAAACGTGTCGTCATTAAATTCAATATAAACAGGTAATGTAGTAATGCCGAAATATGCAAAACGTTTTGTGATTTCTGATATCAATTTGGCTACCCTCCCAAGACCTATATAACCTCAGTAACACAGCTTCTTTTTTTTGTATATTGTATTTTCAGAGTGGCCTTCTTGCCGTCAATGTTCATAAAGAATAGCTGCTTGAGGAAAAAAGGCCGGATTGTTGTTTTTTTTTGTTTTCATGGGCGCAAAAAAAAAAAATTCCACTCATCATAATAAGGCTGGATTGTTGTTTGTGGTATATCATCAAAAAAGGGAGAGTTACAATTGCAAGCAAATCAACCCAGATTCTGAGGGTTGTAATGAACTTGTGCACTACATCCCTGCAGTGAGCAATCACGGCCGTCCGTTCGACAATTAATAGTCTAGATTATTATATTGTGAATATATATAGCCAACACATTCGCCTGATGCAACACAAACATATATTTAAGTTGAGTAAATATATACCAACAAGGATTCACCTGTAAGCACAACAAGGGAAAAGTATTTAATGTCTGTAATGTTTTGTGAAAGTGTGATTCATATATTTACTATGCATAGCTAGCTAATGTTTCTATTGCACATCCTTAAAAAAGCAGACGAGGCAAACACGATTTACAATCGCATCATGGTTCTTGTCGTCGTGATGATGGGTGGTCCTATTTTCCGCGACGTGTTGTTCACCAAGGAGTTCTGCATCCCAGGCAAAGAGAGTGGTTGACGTTGGTGGTATATGTATCGCCGAATCATGTGTGCAACTAGTTGTAATAAGCTATTGTGTTTGGTTTAAATTAAAATTGAACTAAAGAGATTGATTTGGTTGCTGATGTTACTGCTTTCTCTGTCTTTCAATCTTGTGATGAGTAATCTGTTCAAACTGAATCGAAATAAAGAGTTAATTTTATTTCTATGGTGCCATTCGTTCTTTGTTTCGTAAGTATTGGGCGTCAAATTTTTCTATTTTATGCTTGTCGGATCTCTAAAGATTACTAAAGGATCAATGATCATGTTATCCAAAACAAAAAAATTTAAAATGAAGAGGATGAAGAGTCATCCCATTTGCCATTGGCGCAAAACACCAATTGGCAATTACCATGTAATTTCGAAAAGAGATGCTCCAGTATTTTATTTTGGGATGTCTCAAAAAGATCGTCCATTTTTTTCCACCTTACCCTCCTTTTTTCCACCTTTAAATAAGTTGGGATTTCCAGAAACATTAGATCACGGGAAAAATTTGGGGAATTAACAAAGTACAATGCAATAATTATGTTCCTTTCAAAAGTTGGATTTCAATAAGGGACCAACAATATAGGATGCAGGTATTGAAATTTTGATTGCTAGAAGTGTTCTTGATGTTATAAAAATATATTCAAACGCTATAAATTTCTACACTAACTATTTTTTATGTAAATATTGAATGAAAGATGGATTCAAGATGATTCAAATATCGTACACATCCAATATAAATGTGTATTGTAGTACTTTTCAAGGCAAAGAGGTGAAAAGAAATTAGAAAATGAAAGCCACCAACCGCAATTAAAAAACGTTATATAGAAATCTTCACAGTAATGACAAAAAATACGTGAGGATGTGTATATCGTAGGTACACTAATTGGTTCCATGACAACTACTAATATGACACCAAATAAAAAAACTATGATATTACGATAATCAATTACCTGACAACTATGAATTCTCCCAAATTAACCCACATGATACATGCAGACCCATTAAGGTATAACAATATGCGCAAAAATCTCGGTCTAAATGGAAATAAATTTAATATTGCCACAAGTTACATGTGAACTCTTTTAATCACTACTACAAAAAGGTAATAAGATCACGCCTCAAAAATAAGAAAGATCTCAATTTTTGTAAAAACGTGATAAAAAAATAAGAATTAGATTTTTTTATCACGGTTAAGTACATAAACTGAGATGAAAGACAATTTTAATCTCAGTCATCTATAAAACGTGATTGAAAATGGAAATAAAATTAATCTTTAATCTCAGTCATTTAAAAAGTGTGATTGTAAGTAAGATGAAATAATTTCATTTTTATTTTTAATCACGTTTTATAGATGACCGAGATTAAAACGGTATTTCATCTCGGTTTATGTACCCGTGATAAAAAAAATTAACTCTAATTTTTTATCACGTTTTAATTTACAAAAATGTGAGATCTTTCTTATTTTCTGTCTTGTTAAAGAAAGCTCAGAATGTGATGGATATGGGAGAACGTACGGTTAGAAAAGTTTCAATTTGATGAAAATTATTGAGTTGGAGGGTCATAATAATACTGAGAAAAAGAAGAGGGATTTAGATGTTTTGATGAAAGGAAATTTTGCTGAATTAGAAGATGGGACATCCCTTTTAAACCAAAAAAAATTATTTTCAGAAACTCATAGAATATGTGTTTAACCAAAAAATATATCTTTGTAACCAAAAATTAAACTTTCTCAAACAAGCTAGGAAACTATAAGAGTACATAAAGCCTAGAAAATCATAGTCAATGATCAAGAAACTAATATGGGTGCTTGACCGACCAGGTGACTAAAAATAAGACGAATAAGACGCGTCCCAAGCGTAGGACTCTCGACCAGTGTAGCACAATAATTCCGGAAGTACCGGAGTCGAACCACTGAGACGGCTTAAGTGCTTGACTCAAAAGTGTGAAATTGCAGTTTTAACTGGCTCTTAGGTAGCCACCCTTTGATTTGATGAGATTTGATTAACTAGAATATTAAGCTAAATTTACTAATTGACTGAGTGCAAATAAACAAAAGAGTACAGCTGAGGGAACCTAGCATCCACGCCTAATTTCACCGAAATTTACTTGGGCCACAATTTACCTTTTTACTGATTTTAGAAAACGAGGAAGATTTCCTAACAAATGCGCACCACCTGTCACCAGATTCCATGCGCATTTGAATTCCGGTAATGCCTGGGTTTGTTCGTTAGAAAAGTTTCTAGTTCTCAAAAATTGCTTAAAAATTGTGAATTCGGCCACGAGGTGAAACATAGATGAGGCTAGGCGTGGGCGCTTTCGCCCCGCAACCGCACTCTAAACGACTACTCACCCATGATTATAGAAATTTCAGAAAACAAATTAAAACTAGATCTAAACATGCTCGAAGAATTAAATATAGAAACGAAAGCAAACGATACCGTAGATTGCAGTGAAAAATCGAACTTGGTAATTACTACGCAACAATCAATCCAAACGCTGCAACTCTGAAGAATAAAATTGAATCCGGAAACGATGAATGAAAAAAAGCTCTTGAAAAACGTAGCCTCCAAACTCTAAAGTGCAGAAAAATTATCAAAGGTTTCGAACCCTAATTACTAATTAGAAAAGCATTTAAATAGTCACCAACCAACGACACCCTGAACGGCATCGTTTGAGTTTTCCCATAGCGTATCGGTATCGATACGGATATACGAGGTATCGATACCGATTGCCTTCACTTTGACCGTTGACCACGTAAGCATAAGGTATCGATACCTATTTTAGAGGTATCGATACTAAACCTTCTGGACAAAAACTGCTCCCTTTTAGCTGATTGGTATCGATACTAAGAAGAGGGGTATCGATACCGACTGCCTTCAGCCTGATGTTTCAAAAGTCCATCTCCCAAGCCATATTTACCCGCGCTTCCACCTCAAGCCATGCATTCATACACATGCCAAAAGCCCAAAATACCTGGAAAATTCACACAAATCACAAGGACACTACCGTGCACGCATTAAACGGAAAATAATCATTAATCCGCACGTCTAACGCGCTAAACCACCCTACTTAGGCGCCTAAAAGCAAGCTTTCTACGCGCCTATCACATCCCCCAACTTGAGCGTTGCTAGTCCCTAGTAACGAACGAAACGAAAAGAATTGAACTAACATAGTGACTCAAAAAGGGATACGAGGGTTATGCAACCTGTACAAAAATTAGATGAACAATTCGAGTATCATCTCGCTATTACCCACAACTCGGTCATATGCATGCTCCAACCAAAACTCGAATAATTCCATTTCTCCACAAAAATTTAAATTAGAATGCTCCCACGTGACACAAAATCACTCATACTCACCGAACACTCTACATCCCATGTGAGGCGCCTGGCGAACACCGTGGATTGAAAAATCACCACGTGCCAGTCAACGCAACGCCAAAATATTCAACGAAAACTCACGAATCAAGATACCACACATTCATGATTCAATATAACACATGCATGCAGAGAGTTAAACGACGTGCATCGGGTCAACTAAGGGCTTTGTTCGGCTTGTAATGACCGTGGTTAACAAAATAACGGGGCAACATGCAAAAGGGTGACGGCCTATACAAGCTCATGGTCGATCTACCCAGACTGGCCGTCACCAACACGGATAACACAATACGGACATCACATACTAACACATAATATCATAACATCATACTACCTAGAAATTTCGAATTAAGTTTTAACACACCCACCGACCACACATACGGTCGCGCCTCCAACAAACACATAAAATGTCATAGTTCCTAATCAACTTAAACATAGTAAAATATAAAACCATCATCACCAATCCAACATGTGTCCAACTCCGTGCCTCCCATTCTACTCATCCCAATCCTCCTCTGGTTCATCCGGTTCATCCGGCTCCTCAAAGTCGTCACTCACCTCCAGCTCCGGCCAACGGCGGGGAACATAAGGACCGGAAGTCTCCCCTGTAACATGCTTCCTTACATAAGTCAGCTCATCATTATATTCCACCTGTTTCCTAGCCATCTGTCTCTGCTCCTGTTTAAGCTTCTTGAGACACTTAATAGTAGCTACATTCTGACAGAACATCTTCTTGATCCAATCCTTAAGAGGAGCTTCTTTAGACGGTGGGGTAAGCATTGATTCCCCACCACCCTTAACCTGAGCTTTGCTCCGAGCTAGAATAGTAGAATCCAAGTTTCCCGGTTCCAACCTGTCATTAGTATAAAATTTAGTTCCTGGAACGCCGTCCCTCCTAAGGATCGCGGTCACTAGGCACGGGAAAGGCATTCTGAGATTTTTCGATGCAGCCCGGAAATCAACCATTTCCCCAAAGATAAACAAAGCCCAGTCACACACCGTGTCCTCCTCAGTGAATGCCCACATAATATTCCCGACCTTTTCTTGGGGCTTGTTCTCAGTCCCCCTCGGATAAATGTTATAACATACAACCTGGTTGAGGAACCTATATGACGGTTTAAATCTCCCTGGCCAGTGAGGGACCCTCGCATCCCTCCTATTTCCATAAATCTCTCCTTTCACCCAATTCTGGTTAATGGGGTTATCAACTGGCCTAGGAAAATTTGTCTCTCCTGCGGGCCTCACATAATTCAATGCAGCAGCAATTTTATCCACATCAATAAACACGGGGGTTCTTCCTATTGTAGAAGTAATCCGAGCCCCCGGATGCATAAAAGCTCCAGCCTCAGGCACAACCATGCATTTATAAAATTCCTCTACTAAAGCATTATTGTAACCCGGGTTTGGTTCAAACCAAAAAGACATACCTTGATTGTTTATTGCCTCGATCACCAAGTGGTGCTCCGGCCACCCAGCATCTAACTCTATATGTCTCTCATTTTTCACCCCCGTGCCTATGATCGAATCCCTCCACTGTATTTCCTCGTCCCTATCGATTTGGGCCCGGTCCCGTCTCGGTTTCCGGCCCGGATAAGGGCCTCCCGAAGAACCCCGAACGTTCCAGTTTGTATTGCAGTAGCCCCACTGACCTTTGCCTTGCCCGTATCTTGCCTTTTGGATGCCATAGTTTGAGGGTTAAAGGTTTGAAGAAAAATGGGTTTTTGGGTTTTTCTGATCTGGAAATTTAGTGGGTTAGAAGAATTTTGGTTCGGATAGAAAGGTAGAGGATGAAGAGAGGGTGTTGTGGTTGAATTTTGGTAGAGAATGGTGGTTATTTGGGTGGTTTTTAGGAAGATTTGGTGGTAGGGTTTTAGGTGGTTATGGAGGAGAAGAGAGAGAAAGAGATAAAGAAGATGAAGATTGGAAGAGAAGAGAGGGAGAGAGAGAGAGAGAGAGAGCCGATCGGCCTCTTTTATTTTTTTTCTTTCGAAGCCAATCGGTATCGATACCCCTTATAAGGGTATCGATACCGAACTGTTAACGCTATTTTTTTTTTTTTTTTTTTTTTTTTTTTTGCAGTGGAAAACAAACTCATCCTCTCTTTCGTCAATGGGCATTCATTCGTGGGGACCGAAATTTGGTTTTCAGATTAGGGGTTCGGGCTTATGGTTTACGGTTAAAGGATTCTCAACACCATGGCATCCGCAAGCAACATTCCAATTCTTCCTTTTACCACACATTCATTGATTTAGGTCTCTACAGATGTACACAGAGTTGGACCACCACGCTGACACACCACCCAAACACCGGTTTCCTAAGTTTGACACAGGAACTGACATAGACTGGTTAACCGTGGGATCAATGGGACACGTGTACTGGTCTAATCATGCAAAAATGGCCTTGTCTCATCCCCTAAACACGTCACCAACTCTCACGCATGCATATGCAATATTCAAATCGTGATATGAGGTTCAAACGCCTACTATTTTATGCGAATGCAGAAAGTGAAAACAAAGAAACATGGGATGCTTTAAGGACATGTTGTGTACAACGTGGGAACACCCACTCAAATCTGCTCATGGTGTGGAAAATATTCAAAATGGATGTCAGATATATGCATGTGAACAAGTTAAATAGGCAATCAACGAGAAAAGAATCTAGCATGCTCATCTAACTCATACAACCAAGCATAACAATCGTATCCCCAGACTCAAAAATTAACCAAAAAAAAAAAAATTAAATTTAAACTACTAGCACCGCTCAAACGTGTACAAGGTACACCCCATCCCCCAACTTGAAAATTGCTCTGTCCCCAGAGCATGAAGACAAAGCCGTAATATGGAATAACAAGGGAAAAGAGATGGACCGACGGATGGCAGCCAACCATCAGGACCCCGGCCGATTTATGGGGAATTTGCCATCAATGTCGCTGGTCGGCATCAGAACCGCTCCCAGGAGCTATACCTGCACAAGACGCAAGAACCAACTACCTACTAGGCAACAACTGATGTCAGTATCGCCCGCGTTTGAAAGCCGGGCCACAACAAATAAAATAAAAGAAATAATGAACACCCCCACTTTCGTCACGTGAAAGGTACGGGTACTACTTTTCTTCCTAATTTCTCACTTAAATATGCGTAGAGAAAGTCATCATAACAATCCCGGGTAAGTCATGACTCAACAGGTTAAATTGCTCAAGGTTGTTCCTTAAAGAAATCAGAGCCAATCGTCTTTTATGACTATCCGAGACACGGCAATAAGATTGTTAGAAACCCAGATACGCATATGGAAGGCTAGAAATTAGGTGGCTATACCGGACCTTTTTTTTTTTTTTTTTTTTTTTTTTTTTTTTTTTTTAGAAAACAAACATAACAAGACATAATCGCCCTTACTAACCGGGGCTGGGCACACGATCCTTCTTGTAATAGCGGCGTGCGAAGCTATGGAAACCCAAGTCAATGATGGGTACCCCTATACAGGGGTCGGGTCCACACTCAATTAAGAGCATGGTACGCGTGAGCTACCCGTCAAAACAAGGCGGAAGACCGCCTACACAACTGGGTCGTCCGAATAAACAGGATCGACCAACTCTTCATCAGGTTCACCTACCTCCAAAAATTCCAAATAAGGTTTTAGACGTTGCCCGTTAACTTTGAACACATTATCATCTTTAGGGTCACGGACATCGACTGAGCCATTAGGGTAAACATTGATTACTAAGTAGGGACCATCCCAACGGGACCTCAACTTGCCTGGGAAAATATGAAGACGCGAATTATAAAGTAACACTTTCTGACCGGCCCTAAAGGTTTTGCGCCAATATTCTTATCATGGTACGCCTTAACCTTCGCCTTATAAATACTAGCGTTCTCATACGCGTCATTCCTAAGCTCCTCTAGTTCACTCAATTGCAATTTCCGATGCTCACCTGCCTCAATCAAACTAGAGTTGACTTTCTGAATGGCCCAATAGGCCTTCTTCTCTAACTCAACAGGCAGGTGACAGGCCTTACCATAAACGAGCCGATAGGGTGAGGCACCCAACACGGTCTTGTAAGCAGTGCGATAGGCCCACAACGCATTGTTCAACCTAGTGGACCAATCCTTCCTAGTCACACCTACGGTCTTTTCTAAAATTCGCTTAATCTCCCTATTCGCTAACTCGGCCCTGCCCATTAGTCTGGGGGTGGTATGACGTGGATACCTTATGAGTAACGTGAAACTCCCCCATTAATCTCTCAAAAGACCGACTCGTGAAATGCGTGCCCTGATCCGAGATAATGGCGCGTGGTACGCCAAACCTCGACAGAATGTTAGCCTTAAGAAACTCGAGCACGACTTTCGACTCCATAGACCTTGTGGGAATCGCTTCCACCCACTTCGACACATAGTCCACTGCCAACAGAATGTACTCATAACCATGAGACATAGGAAATGGACCCATAAAGTCGATGCCCCAACAATCAAATACTTCTAGCACAAGAATAGGCCTAAGGGGCATCTCATTACGCGCAGATAACTTGCCAAGCTTTTGGCAACGGTCACATGACCTACAAAACAAATGCACCACCTTGAACATATCGGGCCACCAGAACCCACACTGCAAAATCTTGGCGGTGGTCTTCTTCGAAGAGAAGTGACCCCCACACGCCTCACTATGGCAAAACTCTATGACTCCCTGTTGGTCAGACTCGGGGACACATCTACGCACAATCTGGTCCGCACAGTATTTGAACAAGTAAGGGTCATCAAATATGTACTGGCGGACACTCCTCAAAAATCGCTGCTTCTCTTGGGTAGACCAATGAGAAGGAATCTGCCCCGTCACCAAGTAATTGGCGATATCAGCATACCATGGGCACTCGTTAACAGCGAACAACTGCTCATCCGGAAAAGAATCTCTAATGGGAAGGTCAGAGGTGGGGTCCTCAAACTCTAGACGAGACAAATGGTCGGCTACTACATTCTCGACCCCCTTCTTATCCTTAATGACAAGGTGGAATTCCTGCAGAAGCAGAATCCACCGGATTAGGCGTGCTTTCGCATCCTGTTTGGTCATCAAGTACTTAAGGGCTGCATGATCGGTAAACACCGTGATCTGCGAGCCCACCAGATAGGACCGAAACTTATCTACGGCAAACACCACTGCTAACAGTTCCTTCTCGGTAGTGGTGTAATTCATTTGTGCCGCATTGAGCGTCTTGCTCGCGTAGTAGATCACACATGGGTCTTTCCCTCTCCTCTGTCCTAAAACAGCTCCGACTGCATAGTCAGAAGCATCACACATCAACTCGAAGGGAAGACTCCAATCAGGGGATTGCACGATTGGCGGAGTAGTAAGACTCCGCTTTAACTTTAAGAATGCCCCTTCACATGCCTCAGACCACTCAAATGGTGCGTCCTTTGCCAATAGTTGACACAATGGACGGGATATAGCACTGAAATCCTTAATGAACCGCCGGTAAAAACCAGCGTGTCCAAGAAATGAACGCACATCTTTGACAGACTTAGGAATAGGAAGATTACGGATCAAGTCTATCTTAGCCTTATCCACCTCAATACCCTTGGAGGACACAATGTGTCCTAACACAATCCCTTGGGTCACCATGAAGTGGCACTTTTCCCAATTCAACACTAAGTGCTTCTCCTCGCACCTCTGCAAGACCTTGCCTAAATTTTCGAGGCATCCATCGAATGAGTCCCCGAAGACCGAGAAATCATCCATAAACACCTCTACAATCTGCTCAATCATGTCACTAAAAATCCCCATCATACACCTGGAAAAGGTACCAGGTGCATTGCACAACCCAAAGGGCATGCGACGGTAAGCATATGTACCATACGGACATGTGAACGTGGTCTTTTCCTGGTCCTCTAACGCGACCTCTATCTGGTTGTACCCTGAATATCCATCTAAGAAACAATAAAAGGCTCGACCAGCCACCCTCTCCAAAATTTGATCAATGAAAGGGAGAGGGAAGTGGTCTTTCCGGGTGCTCGCATTGAGCTTCCGGTAATCGATGCAAACTCGCCAACCTGTAGGAATCCTAGTCGGCACTAACTCTCCTTGCTCATTGGTCACCACAGTGACCCCAGCCTTCTTAGGCACAACTTGTACTGGGCTTACCCACTCACTATGGGCAATCGGGTATATAATACCCGCATCTAAAAGCTTAAGTACCTCAGCCCGCACCACCTCTTTCATGTTTGGGTTTAAACGCCTCTGAGGTTGTCTAGACGGCTTAACACTATCCTCAAGAATGATTCGGTGTGTACACACCGTGGGGCTTATACCATGCAGATCAGCTATGGTCCAACCAAGCGCGCCTATGTGCTCTCTCAACAGGTCAAGCAGCTTCCTCTCTTGATCTTCCTCAAGGGTTGAGGAGATCACTACCGGATAAGTATCATTGTCCTTCAAAAAGACATACTTGAGCGTGTCCGGGAGAGGTTTCAACTCTGGTTTAGGTGGTTGGTCTAAAGATGGGAGAACCTTGGGCGGAGGATTGCCCAAAGGTTCGAACATTAGGTCATGAGTGACCCCATACACTTCCTCGTACTCATCCTCAAACTCTAACAAATCACGAAAAGTGCCCACCTCTGCTGACTCTAAGAATGATACCTCCTCAGTGGTAAGAGCCACCTCCAGAGGGTCCTTATACAGGACGGTATCGATATGCTCCTGAATGAGTGTGTCTATCAGACACAGCTCCTCTGACTCCTCATCATCCTCACCCATAGTGCTAACACTGTAAACATCCACCTCCATCCTATCCTCGCCAACAGATAACTGGACCTTGCCAGTTTTGCAGTTCATGACGGCATTGGAGGTGGCTAAGAAAGGACGACCTAGAATGATGGGAGTCTTTTCTAAAACCTCGGGACCTGGGTTAATATCAAGGACAATGAAGTCCGCGGGAAATTGGAACTCACCCACCCGAATTAACACATCTTCCACCACCCCTTTCGGAACCCTAACACTCCGGTCTGCTAACTGGAGTGTGACGGGGGTTTCTCTAAGATCCCTAAGACCCAATCTCAAAAATGCTGAATATGGGAGCAAATTGACACTCGCTCCCAAATCCAACAATGCCTTAGTAAACGTCTGCCCCGCAATTTCTATGGGTATGGTGGGACATCCTGGATCCTTGCACTTGGCAGGAATCTCAGTCTGAAGGATGGAACTCACTTGCTCTGTCAGAACCACGTTGTTCTGATTCTTGCGCTTAGTCGTGCAAAGGTCCTTCAGCACCTTCGCACACTGTGGGAAAGACTCTATTGCCTCCATCAAAGTAATAGGGAATTGCACCCTCTTAAAAAGTTCTAGCATTTTATGGTTCATGCCCTGTTTAGGCTTTACCGCCAGCCTTTGGGGAAATGGGGCTAACGGTTTTTCCGGCGGTACCTGAGTCGTGGGGGCCGCAACAGCAGGCTCCACCATCTCAGGTGACTTCTCAAAACTCTCAGGGTTTTCCCTCGGTGCATCAACCGGCTCCACAGGTGGAGTTAGTTTCTGCTTTGGTGGGATGGTCTTGTCGATCTCCTTCCCATTTCTGAGAATGGTGACCGCTTTGGCCTCCTCCTGATTCGGACTCTGAATATTAGAACCTGAAGAGTTTCCCAAATAATGGGCGCCAGTTTATACTACCCCAGTGGAAATTTTCCCTTTTCTGCTTTGCATGTGACTAATAATCGCAGGTGAGTTGGGACATCTGAGTGGTAAGGGCGCCAATTTGCTGCCTTGTCTCAGTCTGAAATGACATCTGTGACTGCATCATGGAATTGACATTATCCTCTAGCTTATGGTCACGTCCAGTCATCTGTGAATAACCCGGGGGTGGGCCACGAGTGGATGGCCCTGTCCCCTACCCGGTATTCTTTGTAGTGGTATGGAATAACTTGGCCTTGCGGGGGCCTGAACGATTGGGACTGTGGGATGTGCTGCGGCGGAGGTAACGCAAGGGGTTGCGCTTGACCTCCACCTCCAGTTCTGGAATCTGACCACCCAAAGTTAGGGTGATCCCTCCATCCTGGATTATATGTATTTGAAAATGGATCCCAAGTCCTAACTGCGTTTACCTCTTCCTGAGTGAACTGACTTGCCCCCTTGGCTGCTAGGAACCCAGGGCAAACGGTTGCGGTGTGCCCTTTACATTCACACCACACACAGACCTCCTCTATATTAACCTCATGGACTGGGACGAGTCTGTCTCACTTCTAACTCTTCTAACCTCGAGCCATTTTCTCAACTCCGAGCTCAAGTCGCTTTGGTCACGGATGGTGACAGGGGATAATATTGGACCCAGAAGGTCCGGCTCGATCAAAATCAGATGGCTCTAAAGCCCTCTGCCTATCAGCTAGGTTATCCAAGAAATCCCACCCCTCATCGGCTGTTTTGGACAAGAAATCGTCCCCCTTGCAAGAATACTCTATGTGCTGGACGGTCTCTGCATTAAGGCCTAGATGGAAAAACTCCACCAGCTGAATCCTCTCAAAACCATGGTGTGGTAATCTGAGGATCAACTCCTTAAATCGCTCCCAAGCCTTGAGAAACGACTCACCTCTTTCCCCGCCTAAAGCCTTGGATCCGACGCCTAAAACTCACGACTTAGCCTCAGAGAAATACTTCCTGTAGAAAGCGTCGCGCACTTGCGCCCAGGTGGTAAGAGATTTAGACTTTTGCATCCTAAACCACATTAGTGCGCCATCTTTTAATGTTGCCTCAAACAGCTTGAGGCATGCATTCTCGTATTGGGTATTGGACGCGAGGTTGCGCACCAATCCCTCGAATGTACGCACATGTTCGTATGGGTCATCGCACTCCCTCCCATGGAAATTCGGGAGGCTATTCAGGACACCGGGTTTAACCGTGAAAGCATTACGTGCCTCTTGTGTCTCCCGGAAACACAATGGGTCCTTCGAGTGGACCTCTCGGATAAAGATGTTGCCTCAAAGATGGCTGTTGCACAACCTGCTGTTCAGCCATATCACTTACCACTGACTCTGACTCTGACTGGTAAAGTGGATTACTAACACGTACTGACTCAAAAGGTAATTCTATGAAAAGATCACTAATGGGAATAGACTCTGACTGATCTGAGTCTGACCCCGAACTGGAAAATGAAGAACTAGACAACACAGGCTGACTGGACTCCAGCTCTCTTCTCACTAACCGATGTGTCGGGTCGCGATAGTAGAGAGGGTCTTGTTTCCGACCTATGGTGACTCGACTAAAAGATAAGATTAACTACGACTCTACACTTTTAAAAACACTGCTGCCGTCCCCGGCAACGGCGCCAAAAATGCTTGACCGACCAGGTGACTAAAAATAAGACGAATAAGACGCGTCCCAAGCGTAGGACTCTCGACCAGTGTAGCACAATAATTCCGGAAGTACCGGAGTCGAACCACTGAGACGGCTTAAGTGCTTGACTCAAAAGTGTGAAATTGCAGTTTTAACTGGCTCTTAGGTAGCCACCCTTTGATTTGATGAGATTTGATTAACTAGAATATTAAGCTAAATTTACTAATTGACTGAGTGCAAATAAACAAAAGAGTACAGCTGAGGGAACCTAGCATCCACGCCTAATTTCACCGAAATTTACTTGGGCCACAATTTACCTTTTTACTGATTTTAGAAAACGAGGAAGATTTCCTAACAAATGCGCACCACCTGTCACCAGATTCCATGCGCATTTGAATTCCGGTAATGCCTGGGTTTGTTCGTTAGAAAAGTTTCTAGTTCTCAAAAATTGCTTAAAAATTGTGAATTCGGCCACGAGGTGAAACATAGATGAGGCTAGGCGTGGGCGCTTTCGCCCCGCAACCGCACTCTAAACGACTACTCACCCATGATTATAGAAATTTCAGAAAACAAATTAAAACTAGATCTAAACATGCTCGAAGAATTAAATATAGAAACGAAAGCAAACGATACCGTAGATTGCAGTGAAAAATCGAACTTGGTAATTACTACGCAACAATCAATCCAAACGCTGCAACTCTGAAGAATAAAATTGAATCCGGAAACGATGAATGAAAAAAAGCTCTTGAAAAACGTAGCCTCCAAACTCTAAAGTGCAGAAAAATTATCAAAGGTTTCGAACCCTAATTACTAATTAGAAAAGCATTTAAATAGTCACCAACCAACGACACCCTGAACGGCATCGTTTGAGTTTTCCCATAGCGTATCGGTATCGATACGGATATACGAGGTATCGATACCGATTGCCTTCACTTTGACCGTTGACCACGTAAGCATAAGGTATCGATACCTATTTTAGAGGTATCGATACTAAACCTTCTGGACAAAAACTGCTCCCTTTTAGCTGATTGGTATCGATACTAAGAAGAGGGGTATCGATACCGACTGCCTTCAGCCTGATGTTTCAACAGTCCATCTCCCAAGCCATATTTACCCGCGCTTCCACCTCAAGCCATGCATTCATACACATGCCAAAAGCCCAAAATACCTGGAAAATTCACACAAATCACAAGGACACTACCGTGCACGCATTAAACGGAAAATAATCATTAATCCGCACGTCTAACGCGCTAAACCACCCTACTTAGGCGCCTAAAAGCAAGCTTTCTACGCGCCTATCAATGGGCAAGGGAAAGACCTACAAAAACTACTATATATTAGATAGTTCAACAACATAATGAAATCCATAATTGGTGGGGTGGATAGGTGTTAGTTGTTTTGTGCAAGAGGTCAAAGGATGAAATCTGGATGAAAGCAAGGTTTGCAATGTAACGCAATTTTTGGACACCTATATTAGTGAGAATTTTTTTTTATCACGATTTTTTCTATTTTTAATCATGGTTTTACTAAAAACTTAGATCTTTTCTCTGTAAACAATCACGGTTTTTAGGCAAAAGTGAGATGTTATATTGTCAAAGATCACAGTTTTTTATAGTTTTATCACAGTTTTTCACGAGTTTTCATCACGATCTAGAACCGTGATTGAAAGATGGAGACTTTTAATCACACTAGGTTAGATCACGGTTTTTCAACCGAGATTAAAAGTGAAAAATCACACGAAAAGACTGTGATCTTTATGCCTTTTTGTAGTAGTGAATATCACAAGACATGTAGATCTCTGTTTACAGGGGAACTAACAGAGGCTTTGTTCGGATGGCTTCTCAGCCATAATCCAAAAAAGTTTTGTGGGGTCGACCCACTACAAGAAATTGCTTAGTTAGCGACTAATTTTTTGCGACCAACAAATTTTGGTCGCTTTTAACATGGTTTCTAGCAACTGTATGCTAACTTGGTCGCTATTAGTGGAAAGCTGTTACAAATAGCGACTAAGAGAGCTGGTCATCAAAAGTGGGTCGTCTATTAATTGGCGCCAATTTTTGCCGCTGGCGGGAAAGGTTTTTGCGACCAACATAAATTCATTTTGCAACCAAAATGTCTCTAGTCGCATTAAAATGTTGAAAAAAAATTTATTGCGACCAACATATGATTATTTTGCGACCAAGAACAACATGGTTGCACTATATCTCTATATCAAATGTTTAAGTGACTAGGATGTTGGGTCGCAAAATATGTCAACTTTATATTATTGGTTTGCAACTATTTTTTTACAGAAAAATATTTAACTTTATCATAAAAATATTATATTTTAAAATTTTGCAAAATATGAATTCATGTTTTAATAGATAATTCGTACCAGGACTGAAGTTAATCGTGTAAATTGTTAGACACTTTTTTTTTTTGGGTAAATCAATTGTTAGACACTTGATTGGATGGGAAATATCATTTTGCTACGTAATAAATTTGCGTCTTGATGAAGGTGTTTTCTAAATCCGATCAAGCCAAAAATATGAATGATGGTTTTAATCAACGAGCAAAACGAAATCAGTGATCTTGATCGTCATGATTTGTGTCCCGGTCGTGTGGTTACTAGACGTTCAACTACTACACAAGACTTAGTTTACTATCAATTGCGTCATGATGAAGGGGCTTTCTAAACCCAATGGAGCCAAAATTTAACATGTATAATTTAATCAACAAGCACAATGAAGTCATCGATCTCGATCGTCATAATTACATCACGGTCATGTGGCTACTCTATATTCAACTATTTCACATGATTTAGTTTACTATAAATTGTTTCTTGATGAAGGGGCGCGCTTTCAAAAACCGAGGGAGCCAAAAGTTTACATGAATTATTTAATCAATAAGCAAAACGAAATCAACGAGTTCGATCGTCATAATTGTGTCGTGGTTGTGTTACTACTATACATTCACCTATTGCATATGATTTAGTTTACTGTCGAACAAGTTGGACGTATAAGTTTGAAAGGTCATTGTCGAGTATACTTTTATGATGGTCATTTCGTGTTTTACTTAATCCATCATTTTCACCAAATTGGAAAATCATTGAATATTGATAACCTCCTAATCAGAAAACATTGATGATTTCGGAGGCGTTAAAGCCTTATAAAGCACCTCATGAGCCCTGCCTGGGGTCTTTTTTGCTATCAGAACTGTCTATCACGCACCTATCATTAATTAGACTTTTGATTGGACAAAAAATATCCTCCTATTATAATCTACATCCCGATGAAGGGGTTTTCTAAACTCGTTTGAGCCAAAAAAAATAATAATAATTGGGCAACATCTTTTCGTTTGTTGCATAAACGATTGAATTTTTGTACGTGTGGGTAAGTTTCTTTTAGGCACGCGATGAAATTGCAAACGGGTGCTGTCACGCCCTCAAATTTGATAAATCAAATACCAATAAAATCCACGTAGGATAAATCAAAAGTCATACATTTCACCGTTGAAAGGTCAAAGTTAGAGGACACCGGGTTTCTACAAGAGGTACCCGTATCCATGCATAAGTAATAAATAGTTATGAGTTATTACATAAACCAAGTTTTGTCAAAAGATTGAAGGAATTAAAGTTATAAGATCATCTCCCAAAATATATTAACGATAGAGAGGATAAAATAACTTCATGTCAAATGAGCTTCATGATATGCGTCCACATGCCAAGCATTCCAATCACGTGCCTTGCCGAGTACCTGAAAATGATAGGTTGAGCTCACTAGCCCAGTAGGAAACTTTTCTACCAACGCTAAGGGTATAAAGAATGAAAAATGCACATGATGATATGGTACATATGAATGAGTAAGCTGAAGTGGACCAAGATGAATCAACTCAATGATAGAGTGTCTAGGAGGTGCCCCAAAGACCCAACCAAACCCAAGTGTCCATAAATTTCTTCATAGCATTACATTACGTATCGTGGGTTCATCCCCTTCAAAACACAATCAATTACACAAACCTTTCATTTCACAATACTTCACAAATAACCCCAATTCGTCGTAAATAACCCAAGTATCCTTCACATTTATCATACACCTCTTATTTCTTTTTAATCATTTGTTTATTCTCCGGGCATGCCATATAGGCCCCGTGTCACTCCGGGCATACCATAAAGGCCCCGTGTCACTCCGGGCATACCATAAAGGCCCCGTGTCACTCCGGGCATACCCTTTCGGGCCCCGTGTCACTCCGGGCATACCCTTTCGGGCCCCGTGTCACATATCTCACATTTATATTACCATTTATCAACTCATAAGTTCAACTTAATGCCCAAATTCAATATACGTATCACACTACCCCTTTCACAAGTGTCCAAGACATTCACACAATCATCTTTGTTCAAAAGCTCAAAATGTGTCGGTGATGGTCAAGTTAACACGTATCCAAGCGCGTGAGAGATCAAGAGAAAGCATCATTTATACCGTGATAGGCTAACAAAGCTTAGAGGTCGATTCGAGACACTTAGGAAAGACCAATGAAGGCCCGGAGCAAAGGAACATGAAAATGGAGTTATAGATCTCGAGAAAACCCGACACCTTGATAGGAAAAGGCACATTTCTCTCAAAATACAAAGGCTATGAATATGAGACCAATTGGGTTTGAAAGTAGACTCATAGAGCTTTACAACGGTTCAAGAATCACCTCAATCAGAGTTCGGACGAAGCCGGGGCGTGCCCGCGAAGTTGGGTCAAAATCTTCCTTACAAACAGTTGGGTATCGATACCCCTTAAAGTTGTATCGATACCAAATCACCAAAAACTGAACATAACGTTGGGTATCGATACCCCTGAAAGGGGGTATCGATACAAATACCATTACGAGCAAAATTTGCAGATTTTTCCAAAATGGAGGGGGTTTCAACCAAGCCAAAAAAGAGGTTTCAAACAACAAATAACCATAGAAGAGGGATATATCAACAACTAATTGATGGATTTATCAACCAAATACACAAAACCCAAACTCATTCATGATCCAAAGTCAATTCCATGGTGAAAACAAGTTTAACAAGAATTTTGGGAACAAGAACACCAACAATGCCATTATTCAACCAATATACACTTAGAGGAGGTAGAAGATTGTTCCCTACCTCAATGGTTTAGCTCCAAGGATGAGAGAGTGAAAGCCCTAGTTTGTTCTTGCAACTCCAAACAAAGTAAGACCCCACCAAGCAATTCCAAAGAAACCCGGACTCCAAATCGCGTGTAGATGATGAATATTTGGTTGGATGTTGAGGTATTTGAGTGTGGAGGGTGGATTTGGTGAAGAGTTTTGAAGAAAGTTTGAGAGGAGGAGAAGAGGAGAGAGACGTCTGATTTTTTTTTGAGAGAGAGGAGTGTATTTTAGATCAAAAATCAGCCATACATTACATATATACACCCCTCTTATGCACTTACACCCCTCATGTTCGTAATGCATCTCACAAAGACCCAAATGCAATACTAACTTCACATTGACCCTATATTACTCTATTTTCATTTCTTCACACTTCCCCAACATTATTTTAGAAAAATTTTATGAAATTACGAGTCCTTACAGGTGCCACTGAAAGTGAACAAATCTATAAGTACTTTATTTTATCAGAACAGTCCAGTTCCACGAGGGGATCGAATATTATCTCTTCCCTTGTTAAACACCTTTTTCATTCCATAAGTTGTACTTAATGACAAGCGAATTCGACAAAACTCAAAATTCTTTTTTCGTGTTTTTATTTTTTATTAACTTTTACTATGCATTAATTTTTATTATTCATTATTTTCTATCTTAAAAACAGCATATAAAAAACCTATTCAGATAAAATAATGTACTTAATCAAATATATATATAGGGGTGGTTCTCGAGACAATTTCGACACATCGAATGCAAACCACCCATTTTGGAGCCCACAGAAATGTTTGGAGCCTTTCAATTTATTTAAAACATATTTCTAAGAGTACTATAAAAATAAACCTATTCAGATATTGGTAAGGGCATGACCGGTATTTGTCCCAAAATTTGATAGGATAAAAACTGAATGACTAGATCAAGTCGATCAAGCCCTTAACATTATCTGAATGAGTTTATTTTTTATGGGTACTCCTAAAAACAAGTTTTAAACAAATTGAATGCTTCCGATTATTAGCATGGCGCTTCAATTATTGTTGCGTTAAATGTTGTGCCCCATATATCACCCCATATATAAATATATCTATTACATCCGAAATTGACAAAAGTGCCCTGCCATGTTACTTGTCTGGTACTAATTAACTTTAAGAAATTGATAAGAGGGCAATCGTGTAATTTCCTCGTAATAGGGCAATTCCACAGGAAATCTTGCCGCCTTCCCTCTTTTCCTCCCCTTTACTTTTTCCTGTTAAAAATAAACACCAAATAAAAGAGAGAAACCTAGGTTTCTGAAACAAGTGTGAGAAACGAGAAGGAGGTTGCGCGCCGGATCGAGGAGCCCTCGTCGAGTTCTACGCTCCTTGCCTCTTTGGTATTCCAGTTCCAACAAAGCAAATGTGTTCAAGTATTATATTATTGATGTTGTGAGAAGAAACTTTGGAGGTGATTCCTTCTCTTTTCGTTATTCAAGTTATCATTTCTTTAATTTACTCTTGATAGTGAGAGAATAGCCCAGATTTATTTGTTCCTTGTTCCTTCGGTGCCTATCTGTTAATATTCCATTGTTATTTTCTCTTGTTGGTGTTGGCAAGAGTAAGGTCATCTCTAGTGCACTACCTAAAAAATGCTCCCTAAAGTGTACACCTAAGCACATGTGGGACCCAATTTTGTTTGCTAAGGACTTAGTTAGCTAGCTAAGAAGAAATTCACTTTAATGGGGCTCCCTAAAAATACTCCCTAAAGTGTATGTGGGACCCATTTAAGTGGGCCTCATAACCAAAAAAACAATGGCAGATTCAATGTTATAAATGCAAGCAACTTTCTCTCTCCTCTTTCTCTCTATCTCTCTCCTCTCTCTCTCCTTAAGTCCCTCCCCAAATTTAGGTAGTCACTTAGGGCACTTTAGGTAGTGAGGGGTGCCACCTAGGATTTTAGAGAGCCAAGTTTTGTGCACTAGAGACCATTTTTTGAGGTTTTTCTTAGCTAACTAGTTAGGGCACTTTAGGTAGTGATTTTAGGTAGTGCATTAGAGATGCCCTAAGATTACGTGTTCAAACTTGGGGATTTGATGATATTTTGTGTTGCATGTTACGAATTTCTTCTGAGATTTCTAAAATCACAAAAGGCCCCTTAGATCAGTTTGTGGCCCTAGCCCCTTAGTCTTTGTTAGGGCTGTAAATGAACTGAGCCGGAGCTCGGTTTGGTAAAAGCTCGTTCGAATTTGGTTCGTATAGTAAACGAACCGAACTTTAACCTCAATTTTAGGTTCGATACATAAATGAGCTGAACATGAGCTTTGTTGTACTTGGCTCGGTTAGGCTCACGAACCTAGACTTAAAATATATAATTATATTTACAAATATGACATAGTTCAGGGGTATATGTAATAATTTGATCACCCAAATTATACAACATCAGTTCCTATGAGAACTTCGAATCTTTTCATGCTCTTAGTGTTTTCTTCCTTGTTTTGTATTCTCCTAGTTCAAGCTTGAATTTCGAGCCTGAATATGAGCCTAATTTCGAGCCTAAATTTGACCTTAAATTCGGCTAGGTTCAACTCTTTTGAGTTTAATGAGCAGAACCTGAGCTTTAAAATTTTTAACGAGCCAAACTCAAGCTCAATCATCTAGGTTCGAATCGAGAGCCGAACTCGAGCCCAATCAATACCTTACCAAACTGATCCCGAACCTAGTAGGGTTCGGCTCGATTCGGCTCTTTTACAACCCTAGTCTTTGTCTAATATCCCCAGTGGGGACGGAGCGGGGATGGTAAAAAGTTCCCAAAATTGGGGACCGGGGATGAAATAGGGTCCCCGATCTATACCATACATGTTGTCATCCCGAAAAGAACTTGTGTTTTGCTTTAGTAATTTTGGGTGATCTGGGATCTTTGAAAAAAAGAAAAGAAAAAGTACGTATATCTCTGAATCTCATAGTTTCAAACTAACTTTGGTTATGAGTTATAGGTTATTGTTGCAAATTTGCTGAATTTGTCTCAAATGGAAGGAAAAATAGGGAATCTTGGAATAGGTGTGTGGTGATATTCATGTTACGATATGTTAACCTTAATAATCTTGCACATATCTGTTGTCAAATACTAGCATAGATAAATGACTTGAATGCTATAGTTAAGAATCTTGCCATGTTTATTCATCAGCCTATACCGTTGGGCGGCGTTCATAACTTTGTACGTAGGGTGTTTTTTTTTACTTCAGATCATGAAATGCATTCTGCTATGGATTAGAGTTGAATTTTTTAGCCCAAATGTTGCCCTGGCTTTTTACGGACCCCTCGCTAATGGATAGTGAGATTTTCCTAGGAAGCTATAAAAAAAAAAAGTTAAAAATGAATTTATAAGCAAGTTTTCGCCAGAATATGTGAGGTGAGGCCTTTTGTTTTCCATTTTAGGGGATGTTCCAAGTTATGTTTAGAAAGATGATATTGGGCTCGAATTTGCGTAACATGCTCGATTTCTGATTAATTTTTTCAATGATGAAAAAGCTGCAAATAATTAAAAGTCAACAAAAAAGAAAAAAACCTATAGAGGAAGTTGAAAATTAAGCATATGCTGTTTCCTCGAGACATGACTCTTAAGCTATGAACATGTGCTTCAACTGCCCCTAGTTCGAACAAAAAAGGAGAAGATTTTTTTTACTAGAGTAACAGAAAAGAAATGGATTTATGAGTACCCAATGAATGATTTTCGTTTTGTAGGTAATTGAGTATCAGATATCTAGCAAAAACGAATATTTAATTTAATTTGAGGCTCATATTCTAAGTACAAAAAGGACAAGATTACTCTCTTTTTTTAGCAATTTTTTTCCAACTTTGTTACTGACCGTTTTATGCCATTTACTGCGAGTGCACGTTATGACCACAACAGCCTTTATTCAAGCAAAAAATGAGAACATCTTTTTACTAGGGTAACACAAAAGAAATGGATTTACTAAGTGCCTAGTGAATGATTTGTCATTTTGTAGGAGATTGATCGTATTTTTTCCACCAATCATCGGATATCTAGCCACGATGTATATGAAATTTAATTAATGCTCATATTCGGGGAAAAAAGTAAGGGTCAATGTGTGAGTAACTCACAGCAGGTTCCCCATTATGTGTCACCATACATGCTTGTAATGTTACACAGCTATAGCAAGTTGGTCTAATTAATTTCCTTGTGGTGGTGTACGTGTGAGATATCGTTGAACAAATCACCACAAGAATTGGTTCATATTGTTAAATAGTTTAAGCTCCATTGATCGACATGTTTTTTTTTCTTTTAAGTAGGAAAAGGACAAGATTATCTAAAGACATTGTAGAAAAATAGAGTTGATTGTACATTCCCTATCACTCCCACTTATTTGAGTTAGTTAATCTTAAGGTCGTTGTGAATTTTTTTTTTTACATGCGATTTCACTACATTAATCTTTGTAGCGTCACAAGAATGGATAAGAGTTGGATACATCTTAAGAATAGATGGTGTGGGAGCTACATAAATGGGGTGAAGCAGTTCATACTATTTGCGAAAACGAATGCAAATGGAAAGGGGAAGATTCGATGTCCATGTCAAAGGTGCAATAACATGTATTTTCGGGAATTCAATGTTGTGGAAGATCATCTTTATATACATGGGATGACTCAAGGTTACTTTCAGTGGTTTCATCATGGTGAGTCCTTTGAATTCACTAGTGGCAGCAACAATGATCATTCTGCTGGTGTGGGACACGAAAAAACACCAAACCGAGACTTTGTGTATGACATATTGGAGGATGTATGGGCGGGGGAAATTGGGGATGCTGATCAAGATGACGAATTTGACTTCCATTCTTCTCCTGTGTTTGATGATGGACCAGAAAAGTTTACTAGGTTAGTGCGCGATGCAGATTGTGAATTGTATCCAGGCTGCAAAATGTTTTCCAAGTTGTCTTTCCTTATCAACTTGCTTCATGTGAAGACCATGCATAAACTGAGTAACAAATCATGTAGTATGCTGCTGGATTTAATCAAGAAAGCACTTCCGACAGGTGAGACATTGCCGAAGTCATATTATGAGGCCCAAAACTTAATGCAAGACCTTGGGCTAAATTATACAACTATCCATGCATGCAAATATGATTGTGCGTTATTCTGGAAAGAGTACGAAAATCGAGAAGAGTGCCCAATATGCGGAACTTCTAGATGGAAATCCATTTCAAAAACAGGCAAGAAGATTCCTCACAAGGTGATGCGATACCTACCCTTGAAGCCTAGGCTGCAACGGTTGTACATGAGGAGAAAAACAGCATTTGATATGAGGTGGCACAAGGAAACGCGTGTGGAGGAAAAAGGTGTATCAAGGCATCCAGCCGACTCAATTGCATGGAAAGAATTTGATAAGGAGCATGAATGGTTTAGCCGAGATCCTCGGAATGTTCGGCTTGGGCTAGCAAGCGATGGCTTCAACCCATTTGGGAATATGAGCACTACATACAGTATGTGGTCTGTCATCCTTACACCCTACAATTTGCCGCCATGGATGTGTATGAAGGAACCTTTCTTGATTCTGTTATCGCTTATTCCAGGACCAAGTTCACCAGGGAATGACATTGATGTGTATCTTCAACCATTGGTAGATGAGTTAAAAGATTTGTGGCATAATGGTGTCTCTACATACGACGCTTATTCAAAGCAGACCTTTAGATTGCATGCAGCGGTTCTTTGGACAATAAACGATTTTCCAGCTTATGGGATGCTATCTGGGTGGAGCACAAAAGGAAAATTAGCATGTCCAGTTTGCAATGCTGAGACATGTTCAATGACATTGAAGAATGGGCAAAAACAATGTTATCTTGGCCACCGTCGTTTCTTGAATTCGGATCATAAGTGGCGAAAAAGTAATAAATTCAATGGCAAGCATGAAACTAGGCTCAGACCAAAAGAGTTATCCGGAGATGATGTGTTGAGGCAACTTGATGCTATCCCTAATGAGGTTAGATTTGGAAAGCATCCAAACAATAAGAAGAGAAAACGGTCCGAAAGCGAGCTGAATTGGACAAAGAAGAGCATCTTTTTTGAGTTACCTTACTGGAAAACTCTGAAATTGCGGCACAATTTAGATGTCATGCACATTGAAAAAAACATTCTTGAAAGTATACTCGGAACTTTGATGAACATTGATGGAAAGACAAAAGATACGGCCAAAAGTCGTATGGATTTAGAGTTCTTAGGGATAAGGAAGGAGTTACACCTACAACGAGATGGTGATAGAATTGTTATCCCACCAGCATGCTACACCTTGGCCTTAAGTGAAAAGCGGAGGATATGCCAATGGTTAAAAGCTGTAAAGTTTCCTGATGGGTATGCATCAAACATTTCTCGATGTGTGAACGTTGCAGATTGTAAGATTTCAGGAATGAAGAGCCATGATTGCCATGTTATGATGCAATTACTACCAATTGCACTGCGTGGATTTCTGTCAAAGGAAGTGTGTTTCGCATTAACTGAATTGAGTTTATTCTTCAAGGAGTTGTGCTCAGAGACTTTGCGATTGCAAGTATTAGAGCAACTTGAAAGAGATATTGCCTTGATATTGTGCAAGTTGGAGTTGATATTTCCACCATCATTTTTTGATGTAATGGTTCATTTGGCAATTCACTTAGCGCACGAGGCTATAATTGCGGGGCCAGTTCGATACCGATGGATGTATCCTATTGAAAGGTATTTCCATCTTATATTCTTGTGATCAAAACTTTCACTTAGACTGAACATATTAAACTTATTGGTCTCTCCTAAACATGTTAGGTTCTTGTGAACTTTGAAAGATTTTGTACGCAACAAAGCTCATCCAGAAGGCTCAATTGTTGAAGCTTACATTGATAAAGAATGTCTCACATTTTGTTCAATGTATCTCACTGATTCTGAAACTAGATTTAATCGGGAAGAAAGGAATTACGATGGGGGTCAAGTTCATTTACCCTCAAAGTTGCCTCTTTTCACATGTAATGCCCGTCCATTAGGAGCTGTAGATATTAAAAAGTTGAATTTGGAAGATTATTCAAAAGCTCGATGGTACATTCTGAATAATTGCATTGAAGTGGAGTCCTATCTAAAGTAAGTTGAACAATTTCAATATCCATATGTCATTGAGTTACTAATATAAAAAATTCGAAACTTGATTATGAAGATTTAATGCAGGAAACACAAAGAAGAGATTCAGGAACAAAGTCCCATGAATGTTGAACAAAGGCATCAAAGTGAATTCCCTTCTTGGTTTGAAAGACATGTAAGTGTGAACTTTCTCTAAAAATTATATCTATTTTTTCAATTTATCCTTTATGAGGCACTTCTAACGATATTCATTTTTCTTCTGAATAGATGATAAAATTGCGGAAACAAAATTCTCCCGAGGCTACAAATGACCTTTACTCCCTTGCGTTGGGTCCTGACCGTAGAGTAACAAGGTGCTCTGGTTGTATAGTCAATGGGACTAGGTTTCATACAAGAGACCGTGAGAGGCTCCGTACAACTCAAAATAGTGGCATTGTGGTCAAAGGGGAATATATATCAGAAGATACTGATTTCTATGGCATTTTAATTGATATAATAGAATTGAAATACAGCTTTGGGAATCGTGTATATCTGTTTAAGTGTCAATGGCGGGATGTGAGTGACAAAAGGGAAGGAATAAGAAAAGACCAACACTTCATCAGTGTTAATGCCACTAAAACTTGGTATACGAATGAACCTTTTGTGCTGGCATCTCAAGCAAGGCAAGTGTACTACTTAGATGACCCAAAACATGGTGGTTCTTGGCAAATTGTACAAAAGATACACACCAGAAATTTGTTTGATGTTCCAGAAGTGGATGAGGAAGATGACAGTAATGATGAGACATTTCAGCAAGTTGAGGTCGATGGTGTCCCTGTACAAGTTGATGATAGAGAAGTGACCACATTGCTTAGGGAAGACTTGGTTGCAGAGACTATTGACCAAAGCGTCATAGTAGCTGGGAACTGTTTGGATGAAGGAAATTTGTCAGTCGTTGATGATGAGGATGATGAGGAAGACGATACCATGGCTGACTACTGTACTTACAATGCCCAAGAGGATGAATTTACTGATGACGATGAGAGTGATATAGATAGCATGTTGTAGTTGTGTTAATTGTTTTGTGTTACTTATGTGCTAGGAGTGCTATATGTTAGACTGATCTATGATGTTTTGGCTATGCATGCTTAAGACTTGCTTACCTTCTTAACTGTTCTTTATGAATTCGTAACCTTAGTTTCTTTCATTAATTATATTGCTGGACATTTTAATTATATTGCCAGCTGTGAAATCCAGAAATGGCAGAAAATAAATCGCCTAGAGTCATTTTGCGATAAACTTGCCTCGAGAATGGACATGAGGAGTTCACCTCATTAAATAGGTAAATATGTCCTCTTCACTCTGTATTTACTTAATGACACCTAAAGATATGTTCACTCTCTTGATATCCAACCTTAAATAATTCAGCCATCTCAGCCTATTATTGTTTCCTCATCTTTTAGTCATGCAAAGCTAAAAACACCAATACTAGATATTTCATGCGATTTTCGTGTAGTAATGACCTAGTGAGCAGTAAGCATAGAATCATCATGGAAGTTGTTAAGGTTCTTCATTTTGAGAGACAGAGACACACACAGAGAGAGAGAGAGAGAGAGAGAGAGTTGATTACAATGATTACAATTAATAAGGAATTGGGGCTGTAGTTCTCTGGTTGTTTCTTGGTAATTAAGACTTCAAGTTCTTAGTCTTGTATTTAAACTCTCTTTTCTAGATCTGAAAAACTTGTGAACCGCTATCCTCAAATACTAAAACACAAGGTTCAGACCATGCTTTGGGTCTGTTTATATGAAAGTTTAAGGCCAAAATCATGTTTGTGGTTTAGGAAATATGTTGTAACTTATGTTTAGATGCATAATTTCATTGTTATATGCTAAAAACTTGTTATAAATGCTGGAAATAGTGTGTTCTTTGGTGCTGAAACTGGAATGAGTTGCTGAAATAGCCTTTTTGAGATTGAAAATACTGTTGTAACTATTATTTAAAGGCCAAAAAACATGTTTTTTTTAATGCTCAAACCAATTCTGGTTTGCCAAATTGTTAACTGTGGTAACTAGAATATTAAGTTGATGTTGAAACGATGTATTTAAGTGTAGGAAATAAGTGCTAGATGCTAGAAATCTCTTGCATTTGTGAACAATATGAATGTAAGTGCTCAAATATTTGAGTATAGTTACTAAATGTGTGGCAGTTGCGATGTTTGGTTAAAATTAGTGCACTGCAACCAAATTTATTCAATGTGGAAACCTAATACTACTAATATAATCTGCTTACCTTGGCATCTTCTTAGCTTGAGGTGCTTAGTCTTGTTTTTTTAGTTCAAACTTAGGAATATTATATGTTCACCTTCACAACTCATCAACTGGAGGTGGATTATGCAATGTTATCTGAGTTCAATTTCTAAGTCTGGTTTGGTATTGTAGCGGTTGGCTTCTTTGCCGCTATGTTATGAATTCTGTGCTTCTATATGATTTCTTTGGATGGGTTTCTGTGTTGATATTCCTGTTTCCAGTATGCAGCTGCTACTTCCTTGTTTTTGCTGATCCATAATGTAGCTAATGTCTTCTCTTGGTATATTGGAATCCAAAATTGAATTCTAGGGAGATGATGCTGATCATGCTTTTTTCTTGTGCTACTTGCTTTAGCATTGTGGATTTTGTTTTTTTGCTTGTCTTCTTGTTGATATCTCATCAACTTCTTTGGGGTAAAGTGTGGCATAGGATGTTTTATTAGGGTGCCAACCTCATTGGGATGCTTTCACATTTCCGCTTATTCCTTTTAATCTTTGCATTTGTACCTTGATTAATGAAATCTTCTTTCACTCTTTTTCGAAAAAAAATAAAATGTTATTCAGTCTAAAACTACTTCGAGAGTGATTCATCTTGAATTGTACCCGTGTTGGATACCGATACTCATTCGATACGTGAATGCATATAATACATCCTAAGCGTTTCCGTATTTGTATGATTGATATATTTGCAATTATTGAAGTGTTGCATGATTAAGGATTACCTAAACTATGTATCCAACCTATGATGGTGTTGAAATTATGGCATTATCACTACATTTGGGTTCTTGGAGAAGTAGATCGCTAATTTTATTACCTTGTAACTCCCAATTTTGATTATCATGAAAGTTGACGGTGCTATTGATTGTTATCATTTGTAATCATTTTTTGAATGCTGCATCAAGTTGTTGGATTCAATAGTAGTCTTTCTTGAAGCTGTTAATTAAGATTGGTGGTGTTGTTGATGTACTCAATCTGTTTGCTGGTGCTCTAAATGTTTTCATGCTGATGGTGCTATGCTACTGATGTTGTAGCAAATGGGAGTTCACCTAGCTGAGCTTATAGCTAGGCTTGTCTTTTACATTGATGATGCAAAATGTACCATTTCTGGATTATGTCTTTGTAATGGTTGATTGCTTGTTAACCTTATTTCCCTTTTGGCCCATGAAGGCATGTGATTGTCGCTTGGAGGGGTGTTAATCTAGTTGGGATGTCTCCTTGCGTAGTGATGTTATTTTTTCTTGGTTCCCTTTAATCTTTGTAATTTGTCTCTAAAGATTAATAAAATCTTCTTTGCCGTTCAAAAAAAATAAAAAAGCTCCCATTTACTTTAATAATCTTGTACGCTAACCACTTTTGTTCAACTTTGCAGATGCTAGACGATGAAGTCACTTTTTGGCATAATGGAGTATGAAGTCACTTTCTGCATTTGATGTTTAAAGCTAGATTGGACTTGGTTCGAGCTTCGAGTCTGAAGTCCACTTTTTGCTATATCATGGACTTTACCTAATGTTAGTTTTTTGTTGTATGGTTGATTAATGTTCGCACCGCTTTTGAGAAACATATTATGCGGTTCTCTTCTTTTTTTTTTTTTGTGAAGGATTGTATTGTATTTTGTGACTCCTTAGTTGGTTCTTGGGTTTTTGTGAAATACAAGCTAGTTGCTTAAAAAATGAGTGTCTGGTAGTTGCAAAAAATATTGGCAGGAGAATTAATTTTGCGACAATTGCAACCAATTAATCATGTAAAAAAATAGTGTTTTTTGTGACCAACTCTTTAGTTGTAAACACAGGTAGATGTAAATTACAGGGGCATTTTTTGTGACAAAAGATTACATTTCCAGTGACTAGCTCTTCAGTCTCCAAAACATGTTTCATCTGATATATAATGGACCTTTTTCGCGACCAGAGCTTGGATTAGGCGACCACAATTTATTTCTTTTTGCAACCAGTGGTTGGTCACAATAAAATATCCCTATTGTGACCAGATCCATCGGGTCGCCTAATATTGAACCTATTGCGACCACGTCATTTTCTGGTCGAGAAGTATCAAATACGACTAGCTTGCATCGACTGGCATGGCGACCACATCTTTTGGTCGCAGTGTCATTTTGCGACCACAATATCAATTTTTTGCAACCTTGCTGTTGGTCACAAAATCTCTAATTTCTTGTAGTGACCTTTACCAATTGGCTGACATTGAAATTGGTCAAACGTGGAGACCCACCACTCTGGACACTTTTGGCGTAGTGGGCCCCAAACAAAACAACCAATCACGTTTTGAGAGGGGGGACAAATTCTGGGGTGAAGGGGTCAGTGGGGCCTGGGTCTGTGAGCATTTCGAAATATGGCTGAGAATTATGGTTGACAAGTTCTGGGGTGAGGGCCCAGTAGACCTCACAAAACTTTTTTGAAATATGGCTGAGAAGCCATCCGAACAAAGCCTCTAATATTGTCGCAAGTTACATATGAACTCATTTACTATGACAGATATTTTGATTGTGGTTTTGTATTAATATTATAAATAAATCATAGGAGTACATCCAATACGAATATCACAGAGATTACCATAAGATGAGCATTAAAGCGAGATGGATAATCAAAACTTTTACGGCGCGAATGTATTGTGCACAACTCATGCATTTGTTCTGGCTTATCGGTTAGACACAGTAAAAATAATTGGGCAACATAATAATCTTAACATTATATATTGTTCATGATACCATGGTTTCAATTTGTTGATCTCCTAGCCGTCTATATTAACCTCTCACCTAATTTTTTGTGTTGCCGATAAAGAAGAGACAACTACCATTTACAATTAATGGGTTCACGAACAGTTCTTGATCCTTTCTCAACTTCATCAAATTATACCACTTGAGGAGAAAATGGTTGTTGCTCGTGTTATATCATCAGCAATCAACAAGCATACAAATAATATCGTGAATTTCTAGAGTGGAGAGGGGGAGAGAGAGGTGTGTGCTTCTTGCATGAGTGTTGCTTAGCTCTCTGATCACTTGGAAGTCTAAGACAACAGCCCAAAGCATATCTTCAAATTACGTGGTTCCTCATAGAACTCATCTTTTCTTCATCACTGGCTACAGGTAAAGAGTGAAAAGAAGAAAAGAGTTTTTAGGGTTGGTGTACAAAGAGACGGAGAGAGCGAATGGCAAGTGTCAAAGAGTAAAGGAAGCATCCCTAAGTTGAGCGACTTATTTACCTTCGTGTCAAGCTAGCATTAATTAGAATAACATAGTTTTATTTTTTATTTTTATTTTTTTTTAACAGCGATTTTTTTTTTATAAATCTAAGTAAAGGTTACAAAGATTAAAGGGAGAAGGACAAAAATGGTATCTCAACGAGAGAGCAGCATCCCAATTAGGTTGACACCCAACTCTTCCGATAATCATATGCCTCTCCAAACCCCGAAACACTGTTGGCAAGAGACCAACCCCAAAAAATGCAAACCATAAGGCACCAATGTTCTGTCTAAAACAGGTTACAAGGATGGAAAAGCCCAGCTATTGAATAAAAAAAAACTAGCGTCAAATGGGTACAATATTCTCTAAGATCGATCAGGTCATTGAGAGCTTAAACCATGCTTAATCGATCTAGCACCAGAAAATCTAACTCTCTGAAATGCAATCGTGAGGATCCAAAGCACAAAGACAAACATGTGAGACCATAAGCACAGAACTTCATGAAGTTGCAGAGCACTTGATCATAAAACCAAAATCAATCATCCATCCCTGACAAAGCACTTGAACTTCAAATATATCTCTTAACTAAAATCAATCATTCATCCCTAGCAAAGCAGTTGATCTTCAATATATCTCAATAACACTAGTTGCCATAACTGTTATAAGGAAATGACAACCTTCGATGAATCGCACCGGAACTGGGATAAATTCCACAAATCCCATGTTAGATAGTTTTTGTAATTGTTGGTACAAATGTTAGTGAATATTAGGTCAGGTTTAGGCAACCCAAATGTTAGGGCCGGGCCTGCAAGTCTTTAATAACTACATATGGGATTGTCAAAGAAGTTTTCCTTCCAATAAAGAAGAGCAAGAACGGAAGTAGATTCGCCTTTGTCAAATATCATTGTCGAACTTCACGATGTTTGAGTACTACCACGGCTCTTCCCCAATTTCTGGGTGCTTTTTTGCCTTCCCGCGACAAAAATGGGAGAAGCTTTGGATGTATGTGAGAAGAGTCTTTCGTTGTTTGAGCGGTTTCAAGGTTTATTTTAGAAGTTCTTTCTGCAAGTGGTGGCTAGCTTATGCGATAAAATTTTTGGATGTCTCACACTACATCCCGGGATCGAATCTCATTCCCCCCCCACCCCTTCCCCTATGTAATAGATTAGGAATGACGAATGATGATAGGCGCATGGAAAGCTGGCTTTTGAGCGCCTAAGTAGGTGGTTTAGCGCGTTAGACGTGCGGATTAATGTTTATTTTCTGGTTAATGCGTGCACAGTGGTGTTTTTGTTATTTCTGTGAGTTTTCCAGGTATTTTGGCTTTTGGCATTGTGTGTGTGCATGGCTTGAAGTGGAAGCGCGGGAAAGTGAGGCTTGAGAGATGGATTTTGAAAAGTGCAGTCGAAGGATCTCGGTATCGATACCCTTATTAGGGGTATCGATACTAATCGCTTAAGAAGGGACTCGTTTCGATCCAGAAGGTCTGGTATCGATACCCTTATAAGGGGTATCGATACCGAGAGGTTACGCGAAGTCAAGAAGTCAACGAAAGAGGTTAGGTATCGATACCCCTCTCAGAGGTATCGATACCGAGCAGCTACGCACGACCAAACGAAGCCGTTTTGATGTATTTCGGGGGTGACTACTATATAAACCCTAATTAGATCATTAATTAGGGTTCGAAGTTTTTAGTAATTTTCTGCACTTTGGAATTTGGCGGCTACGGTTTCAGAGCTTTTTCATTCATCGTTTCCGGATTCAAGTTTGGCTTCGAGATTTTCTACGCGTTGATTGTTGTTGCATATTAATAACCAAGTTCTATTTTTCCATTGCAATCTACGGTATCGTTTGCTTTCGTTTTTATATTTAGTTCTTCGAGCATGTTTAGATCTAGTTTTGATTCGTTTTATGCAATCTCTATAATCATGAGTGAGTAGTCGCTTTGAGTGCGGCTGTGGGGAAAAGGCACTCACGTCTAGGCTAATCAATATTTCACCTCGGGCCGAATTATCTCAGCTTTCAAGCAATTTTTGAGATCAAGGGACTTTTCTAACGAACAAACCCAGGCATTACCAAGATTCGTATGCGCACGGAATCTGGTGACAGGTGGTGCGCATTCGTTGGGAAACCTTTCTTTTACTCTAAAATCAAAGAAAAGAGAAATTGTGCGCATTCGTAGGCGCTGGGTCCCCTCAGCTGTGCTCTCTTTAGTAATTTGCATTCAGTCAACCTAGCTAGCTTAATACTTTAGTTAATCAAATCGCATCAAATCAAGGGGTGGCTACCTAAGAGCCAGTTACAACTGCAAATTCACACTTTTAAGGCAAGCACTTAAGCCGTCTCAGTGGTTCGACTCCGGTACTTCCGGAATTATTGTGCTACACTGGTCGAGCGTCCTACGCTTGGGACGCGTCTTTATTCGTCTTATTTTGAGTCACCTGGTCGGTCAAGCAAATGACAAAAAAAAAAATCACTTTTTTTTGGGTAAAAAAAGAAAAAAAAAAGAAAAAACTCACTTTCCACATATATGAAGGGTTTTTAGTCATCCCATGTAAATAAAGACAAACAGAAGTGCAAAATGCATTTCTCAAAATTACTCCCTCCGTCCCTTTTTAAGTGATCCACTTGGGAAACATGTATTTTTACGGACGTTTATAATTATACTTTCATATATCATTTTTAAATTTTTTTTGCACCAAATTAAAGTACTCAATGAGTACTTTAATTTGGTATAAAACAAATTTAAAAAATACATCGAGAAATATTTTTTTTAGGGGTTTAAAATTGCACGTATAGATTATTTAAAAAAGGACAAAGGGAGTACCAATTACTCCATCAATTATATAAGCAAGTGGACCAAGTGTTGGAACTAAGAAAGTCAATAGGGCTAGTGAGAGAATCTTCAAATATTTTTGGTGAATTTTAATTTCGTTGTTATAGTCATACTTAAAAAACAATATTAGTACAGGAATCCAAAGTTTGCGAATAAACCTATCCTTAAAAAAAAAAAAAGGCAAATTAATGGAAAAGTAAATCCTCAAAGTATATAAATAACGGAGAAGTCAATTATATAAGCAAGTGGGCCAGCTGGTGGAATCAAGAAGTTATAGTACTATTTATTTTTTGCTAGCTTGGCAAAAGAAAATTTTATTTATCTCTAAAAAGAAGACAAAAATTAAAAGGAACAAGCGCAAAAAAGAGCTACCCCAGACCTAGAAAGATGTTGGCAAGAAACCAACAAAAAAAAACAATTGCTAGGAACACTTACAACCCCGAAAACGAGCAACCCCAAAAACGAAAGCACCTCAACACCAAAAACGGGAAAAACAAACTACAAAACCACCCAACCCTAAAACCTACTCATTAGCACCACACCACACCACAAACAATAGCACCAAAAGAAAAAGCACCCTAAACACCATCCCCAAACGAACATCAGTTCCAAGAAATAAGGCACCCGGAAAAGCCAACCCAACGGAAGGACCAAAACCCCATCAAACCCAACAACCAAGCAAACGACTAACAGCAAATAGACAAAAAAAACTCCACAAAAGAAAAAAATACTCAAAACTCCCTTAAAAGGGAGACACCTTCCTCTAAATAATTAAAATCACCGATCTCCTTATCAATAATTTCTCCCTCCTCCAACTCAAGATATTTCTTTATATTGAAACTCTCCCCCCCATAATGTTTTACCCCCAACATCAGTATCCATATAATTACGAGCCTACTTAACTGCCAACGAATTCCTATAGCTAATATCAAGCGAAGAAAGAGGAGAAATGAAACCTCATTCTCGTTCTTATTCAACTTGACCTCCTTAATCCAAAACTCAGAGAGAGATTTCTTTCTTCCTAATCTTTCTTCTCGATCTTTTCAATCTCCTTTCCAGTTTCTGAATGGCTTTGTGGGCAGACCACTCTTATTGGTCCTAAATGATCGCCCTTTAATTGATTTCTAATGTGATAATGTTTTGCTCCGGGGATGGGCAGAAAATGGGAGAACCTTCTATATGCCCACTTTCTGGCCCGCATAGTACTGTGTGGACCGAACTGTTACCATTTTCATTAGACTCGATGCCCGAAGGATAGAAAATGGGCTATCAATTAGCAACCACCTTTGGGTGATTATAATGTACGTTTTTCATCCTCTGGAAAATGTTCAATTTGAGGCATACCTATTGCCTGAGAGGGTGAGTTCATCACCACAACCCCATTAAAATACTAGAGTGGACAAAGAGTGTTCCACACAGTACCTGCGCGCAAGCGGCCGGGTATACCTTGTTAGAATCGTACAACTCGTACAAAGGTCCATAAACTAGTGCTAACAAATCCAAAAAGTATATACATAATGGAGAAGTCAATTATATAAGCAAGTGGACCAGCTGGTGGAATCGAGAAGTTATACTCTTTTGTAAGCAAAAAGGATAAAAAAAAAAAAATGGGCTAGGCATTGTAGCAACCCTTTTGGCTGATCATAGGGGTTTTCATCCTCTGTAAAATGTTCAATTTGAGCCATACCTATTGCCTTACAAGGCATTCCCGTCACCACAACCCCACCAAAATGCTAGAGCAGACCAAGAGTGCTCCACAGAGTATCTAGTTCACGTGCCCCCATTCAAAATTGGAAAATCTCACTTTTTTTTTTTTGAATCAAGTCAAGAAATCCATTATAAACGCCATCCGGCAATGATTACATTCAAAGATAGGTATGAAACCAAAACCACTAACAATTGATATGAGCACGGCACTCGCCCGGCTTACAAAGCCACTAACTCTAAGACACACCTGCCGAAGCAGACCTAACACCTTCGGGATGGGATGATGAATCCTATCAAAATGTTAGCAGTAGAGAACCTAATAGGTACCCGACTCAAACCCTAACAACGATACACCACAAATGTAATCAAAATGCATGCTAACAATCCAGGGACTGTGGAATCCACAAATGCTTGACGCCGTCAAGCAACTGGCGGTAGAGACCTCCACCGACAGCTATCCTCAACGTCACCGCAGATGGATACAAGTGCAAGAGAGCCTCCGCTGTCACGCGAGGTTCTGGACGCGGGTATGCCTCATCGGGCATAGGTGGCCCCCCACGTCCATGGCGGCCATGGTTCAGTCCCAAGATCAAGCAGCAGAAACAACAATATTTGTCCACGAAAATCAACTAATAAAACTACTAAGAACAAGAAAAGAACAAATAAAGATGCAAAACTAACTAAATATCAGCAGATCAAAACCCAACACAACTGATCTTCCCCGAATCACCTCACCGAGTTGAGCCGAGTTAACCGAGTTCGCACCGAGTTAGGACGAGTTAATTATTGCCCACCACCAAAACCCACCGGATCTGGAGAAACCAGACCGGTTCTACAGCCAAGCAAGAGCCGCCGGCAAAAAATCCCCTTTTCTCAGCCCCTCCTTATTGCTCCACCACCCGCCGCTGCATCAGCACCCCCACAACGCCTCCACTTCGCCAAAACCGTACCGAGAGCGCCGGATCTACACTCCCGACAGACGACGGAGAGAGGACCGAACTACGCCCGATACAAGGATCGACAGCCGCAGGGACTCCATGGAGAAGCAACACGAACACACTGATGGGGAGAAAGATGGGGGAAAGAGAGAAAGGGGAACAAGGGGAAGGGGGGGAGGAGGAGGAAGGAGGAGGCAAAGCCTCCCCCCCGGGAAAATCAGATCTAGAAAAAAGGGAGGAGGCGGCGCTAGAGAGAGAGTCTCTCGGGATATTTTCAATGTTAGCACTTGGAAAATCTCACTTGTGTGCCTAAATATTTTGAGTAATTGTATAAATAACACCCAAAATTGAAATATACTATTTTTATATAATTTGAAAATAATTAAATTTATCTGATTTAATGCATCAATTTTCTTCCATAACGTTATTTGATTTACAATTGTCAATTTACATATTGTTAGTGTGGTTAGAGTATAAACTTCTAACTCATTGTTGTTTATTATAAAGCGTATTGCTAACATCCGCTCATTAGGAAGATGATAATATGACAAAACGGATACCGATAAACTTTTCTCGGGTATGAGTACATTTTCTACACATTATCCACCATCCTAAGAGTTTATCTTAGCATTTTCTGACTATGAATTAAGTTTTCTCAACATAGGAGTAGTTAATATAGTGCCCCCCACCATATCAAATTTTTGGGTCCGTCACTGCCAGCAAGCGGATATAAACTATTGCTAACAAATCCTCTAATGTCAACTAGTATTGTTTACGGGTATACACCCTTACGTTGTTAAAATCGTACAACTCGTATAAAGGTACATAAACTATTGCTAACATATCTTCTAATTAATGTCATGTGATGCCCATTGAGCCCCATATGGTCTATCGTCAAACTCAGGTTATATTTACTAATTATCCTCTTAAAATCGGTTTTAGGAGAGGCATGTGTCACCGAATTATAGACATTATTTGGTTGAGTAATGCCTTCTACAAGAATAAAAAGTGTTAAAATTTTGCATATCACCATACCCAGTTGACAACACTTAACGGCATCGAGTGGGCCGGCCGTAAGTGTCCAAGGGAGAGGCCTCAAGTTTAAGTTGATGAAGTTATGTACGTTCGATATCAACTTCTAGCACATTGACCCTACTTATGGCCGGAAAATGAAAACAAGAAAACTTACCAACCGATAAACGCTACCTATGGCCAAAAAAAAAAAAAACTAATTCAAGACCACTTCGAGTTACCAAAATATCACGGTCACATTAATCTGCCGTTGCTCCATATGTATCTCCGTAAAATTTGGGAGAGTATTGCATTTGCTGTTGTGGGGCTGTTGGATCTCTCTGTATCTTGTTTCATTTGGAAAATCTTGCAGTTTGGGGCCTTGCCCAATTCTTTTTGTCTTGTTTTAGGCCCTTTTTTTTATGTTTCTATCCCTTCTTTTTTTTTTTTTTTCCATCATTCAGTTTTTCGCTGGATTTGATGGTTTTTGCCTTCTCCGTGCTATTGGCCGGTTTTGGTCTTTTCCCTCGATGTACCCTTTGTCGAGTTTATATAATCTTATTGCTGTTTCAAAAAAAAAAAATCGGAAAGTATGTACTTAGGTTTACAAATTTGTACGTAAACGTGTTTGATAATTCAATGTACACGATCTCACAAAATAATAAAAAAATTCACTTGTATCAGACTACATACATCTGTATTAGATCGGTGCTCAAATCTATGTACTTTCCGTACATATTCGAGCTCAAAGTATTTTACTAATTTTTATCTCAGTTTCAGTCAAGAACTCGCAAGGATTGGTTGGGCACAGTTCCTTTCCGGTGAGGTGAGATTAGGTTTGATTAATTCCAACTACATTTGGGGTCCACATTTGAAAAAAAAAAAAAAAAAAAACAAGGCCTACATTATTGAGTTGTTTGACTGGATCGGTCCTTGTACAAAAAATGAATTTTTTTTATGGACTTTGGGCAATCCAAGGCATTGACTATGGCAGTTTAACAAGATCAGTCCCATCTCTAAAATTTTTTTAAGACAAACATTTTTCTAACAACAATAAACGGCTTTATTAATATTTGAATAACGTAACGTATTAGAAAGATTAAATGGACCGGAGTATGACGACATCACAATAGAACACGAGTATTACAAGTTGGTATTCCGCACCCAGACATGCAAATGTTTTTTTTTTTGCAAGGCAAAAAAGTTTCATTAATCCTGAAAAATTACAAGACCAAAAGGAGCAAGGAAACAACAATAAGCTGAATGAGCAAAATTGTCCAATCCGAGACCTAAACCAACGATTGGCAAGACACCAAACGAAGGTACCAAAAGACAAGCCCACCTAAAGACCAAAGCCAAACACCCCAAGAGTACAAAACCTCAGATCTTACAAAAAACCCAGACATGCAAATGTGCAATCACAACAGGACGAACTTCGGTTAATAATTTTTTAATCAAAAAATTGCACCTCGTTTAAGTAACATGATAAAAATTCATTTTCCTCTCACCTATGAATCTGAAGTTGCACGATGGTGAACGTTAAGGGCTCGTCCTCGTACGGTCGTACCTGAGCATTCTTGTCCTTATTATTCAATCTGGGGAAGGTTAATCTGGAAATTCAACACCCAGAACTGGGTCCCACATTTATTTTTTTATTTTTTGGGCTTTGTGAATATTGGTTTTATATATACCTCTGCCTCATCTACGTTATTCATCACTGGAAACAGCTCTCTCTTTCATTTTTTGTTCTTTCACTTTCTAATTCAACACCACAAATGGCAATGAAAGATATGCTTCTTCTGCTTGCAGTTTCCTCGTTGGTATGTTCTGTATTATTATTACACACAAAATCTAACGAAAATCTAACGACACACGATATAATTCGATATCCAACTCAATCAATCGTTTGAATTTTTCACCTGCCATCGATCTTCATTTACTTTGCTTTCATTATCCTTAAACATTTTCTTTAACAATTAATCATCTAAAACAGATTTTCTTTGCTTTCATTATCCCTAAACATTTTCTTTAACAATTATCTAAAGTACTGCGAACGGTTTTTTTCCTGATTTAATTTTTTTTCCTAAATGTTATGTTTCCTATACAAAATCGAACACAAAATTATGTCTTGTTTAGATGTTTGATTTTCTCCTTGATTTGCATTGAAAATAACTAATAAAAAAATTGCTTTGCTGGTTTTGCAGGTTTCATCCTATGTTATAGCACATGACCATGAGGTAATTTCAAGCACATACACATACTTTTGTTCACAATTTATTCATTGTCACAATATGCCTCAGACGCTTTTGGATTCTTGAATATATAAGTCAATTGCAAATCTATGGCAATTTTCTTTTTGGGTCTCAGGTGGCTTTTTTTTCCGCATTGTGCCCTCCTTTTAATCTTTGTATTTTCTTCAAAGATTAAATAAAAAACTTTTTCTTAGCAAAAAAAAAACATTCATGTCAATTTTTTGATCCAACAATCAGTTGCCTCGGCGAGAGTAATTGAAAAAGTAAAAATTTTATGACCGAAACACAATTTTTTAGAAAAATCCAAGAAATGAAACGAAATTATTCACACAATACCGTAGTTCCTTTAATTTTCTTCGTCTTTAATTTTATTTTCCTAATATTGCAGATATATATTCTCTTCTTTTTCCTAATTGAAACTGATCTAAAATATTATAACTATAAAGCAACCTTATTCTAATTAGTTTGACCAAAAATATTTAATTTTTGTCTCTTGAAATTTGTTTACAAAACAAATAGGGGCTCCATATTACAATTCCACCAGAAGCTCATCATGATGAGGATCACAACCAACATGATGGTCATATTCCAACAATTGCTGCTATGCAGTCTGAAGTCAAGTTTCGCAGATCAGCTCTACAAAAGCCTCCTATGAATAGTAATAATTTTATTTCAGCCTTCTTTTTAACGCTGAGTCCTATAGTATGAACATTCATCAATTTAGGTCATTTACAAAATTGAATAACTAATACATTAGACCAAAACAAGGAACACGCACAGCCTTAATGACAAAAATTTAAAAAGTAGAGACAGAAAAAACCATATTGCTCTCGCTTCTTTCTATACGTTAGCCGATTCTATATATCCAAAACCAAGAATATAAGTGAATTTATGCGTTTGTTAATCTGGTGGCTCAAAATATAAAAATCCGTCGAGAACAATTGTAAGATCTTATGTAATTTTATATTTTATGTGACTAGTTTATATGGATATGAGTAATGATCTCTTAAGGGATCCCTTAACCAAAAATTTGGTGCGGACCAGGGGTATTTTCGACTTTCCGGATCAAATTTTGACGATCCGAACCGCTCAATGTTTTTAAAATGCATTTTCCAAGGTCCACGCGGAAAATCTTCCAAAAAAAATACCCGGAAGGGCTTGATCCATACAATTACCGAAAACTGTATGGACAGTTTTTACCGTAACCAAAAACTGTATGGATCAAGCCCTTCCGGGTATTTTTTTTGGAAGATTTTCCGCGTGGACCTTGGAAAATGCATTTTAAAAACATTGAGCGGTTCGGATCGTCAAAATTTGATCCGAAAAGTCGAAAATACCCCTGGTCCGCACCAAATTTTTGGTTAAGGGATCCCTTAAGAGATCATTCTCCAGTTTATATGACTATTTAATATGTTTAGTAGAGTTCATTAAGGTAATTCTTAAAGATCCTGTTAAATTTAAGTTCATGGAGCCTCCACGGTAACAAGTCCTCTAAGGCTTATCTATCACTCCCTCCGTCCCTTTTAAATGATAGGTTTAAGAAACATGTATTTTTGTAGCCGTTAAAAAATGTACTTCCGTGGCATGTTTTTAATTTTTTGTCCACCAAATTAAAGTATTCAATGAGCATTTTAATTTGGTATAAAGAAAATTTAAAAATTATGTACAAAAATATATTTTTTATGGGTTTGAAATTGCACGTATTCTGATGGAGTGAGTTACATGGTAAATATGATAGGATGTTCATCTTGAAAGTGAAACTTGCAAGCTATAGCCTAATTGAATGGGTTCTTGTTCCAAGTTTATTCTAGTAATACTCCTCTAACCTCATCCCTTTTCAATGAAGTAATAAAGCTATCCGGCCCAAAGTCAAACTCCTTATCCCCAAATCACCCCCATCATATCTTTAAAAACTTGATTATCGTACCTTTTCTTATGCATAAAGTCCTTGGGATCGTTTTTTACTTAAATTGTGTGCAGTTAAAAAAGCGACAAACTCTCGGTTTATGATCCTATCGCCTTCACATTCTAGCTCCATTTTTATTCCTTGTCACGTTTCTAGAAAAATATTTGGTTGCATATTATCTTCTAACGAATTAATTATCATACACAAGTCCAAGATGTAAATATGAAAATTAATTAATAATATTTCAATGTCATACACAGGTTGCGCGGCAAACTGTCAGCGCTATTGCGCAGGAAGAAGCCGCTCCCAGGGACCGATATCATGCATGCAACAATGCGCTAACGACTGTTAATGACAAGTGCAAATGTGTGCCTGAAGGGGAAAAGAAATGCAAGGGTGTGATTTTCTTTATTGTTGGAGGTCGAGTGTGGTGTGATTTCATGTTATTTGGATATTTTGTTTTCTCAAAGTTAAGGTTTTGAATAAATGGCGCGTAAAAGCTTGTTTGTGACTCTTTTTCGTTTAAATTGTTGGTAGAGCATCTGATTAATTATTTGGCATGATGCACTGAAAAGTACGAACCCAAATCTAAGTACGAATTTGATTAAAGATCAGTTATACACAAACTTATAATATGGATTTTCTTTTCAATATAATTTATTTGTGCATTGAAAATATTCATAAGCACACCCCATTTTTTGTTTAACGTATTAAAAATACATAAATTGTTTTGTTTTATTTCTTCAGGCTACAACAACTCATATGCTTGTTTTTCAAATTATGAAAGAAAGAAAGTCAAGTGAATTCCAAACCCCATTTTTTGTTTTTAGTGAAGCTTTTATGTGAAAATTTCACTAAAAGACAAAAAAGAGTAGTGTTTATAAAAAAAGGGTGTGAAAATCATTGACTAAGATATAAAATTACCTCTCTTTTAGTAAATAAAACCAAAAGTATTACGCTCATTGGAAGATATTACAATAATATTATCAATTATTTCAACAAAAATAGTATTAAAATAATAAATTTTTTCAAAACTTGGGGGGCCGGGGCATCCCCAGCCCCAACATGGCTCCACCCCTGGGATAGCATTCAAATAAGAACCTGCCACAAGCCCACCAAAATATTGCAGCAGCCTGCACCAAGTCTTTAAATGAATTGTACCCTAGCAATAGCATCCAAATAACAACCTGCCACCCCCATAGCCTTGAACCCCCAATCTAGAATCCAAAAACGCATAAGCCTTTCACCTACCTCGATTCTCCATCGCAAAATGTTACCCACCCAATATAATTGAGACAGTCTCAAGCTTTCACTCTCAATATGTAACGTCCCGAAAATTGGGTACGTTAATAAATAAATTTCATAATTTATTTAAATAAAATGCAACTTCATTAATAATATTAAAGAGTACTTAAAATTTTGCCGGAAAACTTAAAAGTAAACCAACTTATTACTACTGAAACGAATTAAATTTTAATAGTCTGAAAAACTTAAACATTTATTAAAAGTTCAACAGAAATAAGGACAGTGCCATCTAACTAAATTCCTACGGATAAAGCCACGGGTCCCCCACTTGTTCCCCACCTAGCTGCTCCCTTGCCTCAAATTCAGCTGGCAGCTCTTCATCTCCTTCTGTTCCTGGCGTTGGGGACGCCAGGGCCACAAAAGTAGCACCGTGAGTGATTTAATTACACTCAATAGGGTACCGAAACTACCCCTTTACAAAAGATTACTCATGCAACAGTCAAACATATAAACATAGTAAATTTTAAAGCATAGGACAGCCCGATTATCACAACCTGTCTCAAAAATAGTAGATTCAGTAGATTCAAAATTCTCATCATCAATCTCAAGGTTTCACAACCCAAACCTCATGCACCTCATGAATTCGGTATCTCATACCAATTCATCAGGCTATCCGATATCGGTTCTCATCCACAATATAAACAATCTATTGGGCTCCCATCCACCATGCCTAACTCTCCAGGCCTATGGCACGGCTCAAATACCCCTGGGAGTATATTGCGATAATTGGCTCAAGACCCATATCGGATACAACGTCCCATTCCCACATTCGATAAACAGTCACGCATCTTTTAACCATTTATTTAATTAATCACAAAAATTAATTAACACATGATAAATGATTTAATAATTCCAGTAAGCCAAAACATCACATGCGTCTAATTATGGCCTGTAACTAAAAGTTTAATAAAGAAATTGAATAACGCATGCTAACAAGTCAATTATCTTTCCAGTCACTAAAAATAGCAAACGGGTTCCAAAAATCACAAAATTTTGCAGTAAAATAGTTCATCAAATTTAACACAAGTTCACTGTTTTGAGCGAAGCCTAAATCCAATCCTAAATGGAAAAAAACAGTGTTTTAAGGTCAAACAGTGAATCTGTCCCGAAACTGTACAATACAGCAAACTTTGAAAAATCATGACTAATTCTACGAATCTCGGATTGAGACGAGTTCTATATGAAAGTTGCTTATTGTTTTGAGATCTACAACCCTTCAGTTATAAGTTTTCCTTTGTTCTGACCCGAAATGGTCCGAATATTTTAAAAACAGAAACAGTATACATCATTCACATAGTTTTTTACTTTTCATACAAATTCAACCACACGAATCATCAACGATTCATTTTTTCGCAAAAATTACACCAAACTATAACTTCCCTAAACAGCCCACGGTATATGATATAAACACAAACCACGTAAGCAGTATTCCTAAGTAAAAGTTAAGTTCCGAAAACCCTACCTTTCTTCCGAAGTTTCAAGCTTAACACGAAGATTTTTGAAGATGCGAAAACGTTAACCACCACGATAAAAAGAATCTGCGATAGAGGGACAATTAAACATGAGAATGGAAGAATTTTTTTTGAGTATTAATTTGAGGAAGAAAAAGAAATAAATAATTGAGAGAGCATTAATTATTAGAAGGATTTAAGAGAGGAACTTATGGAAGGGGAGAGAGATTGAAATCTGCTAAGAGAGAAAGAGAGGGTCGGCTAGGAGAATGAGAGAATGAGAAAAAATGAATTAATATAGGGAGATAAATATAGGTAGTTAATTAAGAGATAAATGTTGGGGTAATTAAATGGAGAGAGAGCAAAAGAGGGAGAGATATGCCGTATGAAATAGAGAGAAAAGGGAGAGAAAAATTAGGTGATAGTAAATAGGAGAGATTTATGGCAAGTGGTGGGAAGTTATTAGGAGTGTGAGAGGAATTGTAGGGTTTTTTTCAAATTAAAACACTAATAGATATACACTACAAAATTAACTTTATATCTACACTACATAATTATCCATTAGTTAAAGAATAATTCAATTTATGATATCCATTCTTTTTGTAAAAGAAATTAATAAAAAATTTATTAATGTAACAAATAACTAAAAAAAATATCGGGTCTTTACACAACACCTGGCTACAAACTTGACACAATGCCATTCAAAAGAACACAATCACACTCCACACAGCTGATGATGAAGATATGCCTTGAATTCAAAACGTTCGAACAAAGGTACAAAATTCGGTGTGAAAAGATGTTCGCAGCATCCTTGGTTTGGACCATGGTGTCTGTCGTCCAGACCGCGGGATATTAGGGTTTTGGAAAGTTGCAGCTTCGGTCGTCCAGACCACGAATGCTAAATGTGAGCGGCTGCGCATTTTTAAGAAGGTTTTTTACCTATTTTTTTGTACTTTCTTATAAATAGGAGCTTTGTGGCCTCCTAGGGTTTTGTCTTGAGTTGGAATTTGAGATATCTAGGGTTTGTAATTTGAGATGTTTGATGTTCCTAAATATCGTGCGTATGCTTTAAGAGAGAGTTACGGGTATAGTCGGCTCCGTGGATTCCTCCCCGTTTTTAGTGAATCATCTTGCTCTTTCCCCGTGGACGTACCTCTAGAGCTTCGTACTTGGGAGGAACTACATAAATCCTTGTGTCTTGTTGTCTTGTTAGCGTGTTTATATTATGAACTTTGGGTTTCGGTACAACAAATTGGTATCAGAGCTCCGGGTTCAAATCGAGGCTTGTGTTTTCCGTTGCGTTTGTGTATTCGGGGTCTTTTTAATGGCGACTCGCTTCAAAGTTCAAAAGTTAGATGGGAAAAGCGTTTCTTTCAGTTTCAGATGTATCAAGATGAAGGCTTTGTTGGTGCAACAAGGAACAAGCATGGCTTTGTTGGGGTGTCAAAAAAGCCTGCTAATGTGCGGATAGTATGCTTGAGGATCTTGATGTGAAGGCACTCAATTCAATACAAATTATGCCTAGCCAATGATGTGCTTTGCAAGGTTAGGGAGGAAGATTTGACATCTGGTATTTGGTTGAAGCTGGAGAGCATATAAATGACGAAGTCGCTAACCAACCGGTTGTACTTGAAGAAATGCCTTTATACGTTTTGTATGAAGGAATGTACGCCCATAAAAAATCATTTAGATGAGTTGAATTGAATTATTATGGATTTAAAGAATATAGATGTTGTGATTGATGATGAAAATCAGGCCCTTATTGTGTTATGTTCTTTACTTGCATCATATGGACACTTTGTGACTACTATATATGTTAAATGGGAGGGATATGATTTCCATGGAGGACATAAAGTCTAGTTTATATTCGAAAGAATTGCAGAAAAAGGTGTCCGGTGAGAGTAGTGTTCATGATGATCAAGTTTTGGTACTAGTGCGGGGAAAGACTTGTGGGAGGTATTTGGGTAGTAGGGGGATTTCGGGCTCTAAAACCACATATATGGATGGAGTACAATGTTTTTACTATAAGAAATTCGGGCACATGGTGAAAAATTGTCCGAGGGTGAAGGACAAGTTTGTGGACAAGGGTGTTGCTCATTGTGTCGAAGATGATTCAGAAGGGTTTGAGGGTGTCATGGCTTTGGCGGTAAGCGATGTCTGTTGTGAAAACATGTGGATTCTTGACTCTGGATGTTCCTACCATATGTATCCGCATAGGGATTGGTTTGATACATATGAGGCAGTTCACGGTGATACAGTTCTTATGGGGAATAAGATGCCTTGTAGAATTGTTGGGGTTTGAACAGTCAAGGTTAGGATGTATTATGGGATTGTGGGGACATTGCTTGGTGTTCGGCATGTACCAGATTTGAGGAGGAAGCTTGTCTCTTCAGACGCTCTCGACTCCATGGTTTGGAAGTACATCGCTGAAGGTGGATTTTGAGTGTGTCGTTGGGTGCTCGGGTTTTCGTGAAGGGTAACCTCAATGTGCTTAATGGTAGTACGATTGTGGGTGCTCCATCATTGGGGTCTTCATCTATTGAGAGGAATTCAGTTTCAACTATTCGGAGTATGCGAGAGGGCATACGAGGCTCTACGGTAGAGTCGGTTAACTCTTGGTGGAGTTTGAGCACATCTTTTTTGGCATCGGTGATGGGTGCATGTGGTCAACGTCGGTTGAAGATGAGTGCTCATTGGTGAATAACTCCGTAAGGGGACTTGCGGTGTTAAGCTCAAGGTGGAGCTTGTGGAGGCACGTGTGGCTGGGTTTACTCACTAGTGAAAACAAGGTCAAACAGAGGTGCTTGCGCCATGTTTGTTGGTGCTGTTGATATGGGCCCCTTGTGGGGCTGCCCCTTGGGGAGAGTTGTGGGGAAGAGCGAGTGTTGAGTGAATTGCACTGTGTCATTGGCTTAGTAGGGAATTCAAGTCAAGGTGGCCGGAGATTGTTGAAGATATGCCTTGAATTCAAGACGTTCAAGAAGAAAGGTACAAATTCGGTGTGAAAAGATGTTCGTAGCATCCTTGGTCCGGACCATGGTGTCTGTGGTCTGGATCACGGATTATTAGGGTTCTGGAAGGTTGCAGCTTCGGTGGTCCGGACTACGGAAATCATGGTCCGGACCATGGGTGCTGAATGTGCGCGGCTGCGCGTTTTTAAGAGGGTTTTTGACCTAATTCTTTGTATTTTCTTATAAATATGAGCCTTATGGCCTCCTAAGGTTTTGTCTTGAGTTGGGATGTGTGATATTTAGGATTTGTAGTTGTCTCTTTCGTATGTGTGAGACGTTTGATGGTTTGTAGGTTGCACCTCTGAGATTTGTTCCTAGGTATCGTGTGGATGCTTCGAGTGAGAGTTACGGGTATAGCCGACTCTGTGTATTTTCTCCCCATTTATAGTGAATCCTCTTGCTCTTTCTCCATGGATGTACCTCTAGAGCTTCGTGCTTGGGGGAACCACATAAATCCTTGTGTCTTGTTTTCTTGTTGGTGTGTTTATATTCTGAACTTTGAGTTTCGGTACAAGACACACCTTCATTATCTCCATCCGGAATTCAACTCTCATAAGCCTAACACCCACTACCCCACCCAATATCAGGACGCAAACAAACTTCCACCCACCTACTAACTTGACAGAATACCACCACCGAGAGCACAATCGCCAATCATAAGAGAGAAATGCAGTCATACCCGTGTCGCCAACTGATCGACAAACCCGTACCAGACCAAACTCTCCCATACAAAAATGATATGGGTACACCTAACTTGCACCCAACATGCACACCAAGGTGATGTGGCAGACAAGGAGAAGCCCAATGTGTGGCCCACCTGAAGTGATGGGCTTCTCCTTGTCTGCCACATCACCTTGGTGTGCATTTGGAGTGCAAGTTAGGTGTACCCATAGCATTGTTGCCCTCCCATATGTAATACACACAAGAGCCATAATACACGAAAACATATGAGAGAGTAATATAATCCACCTCTACAAATCAAACACAACATCTCACCATAATGAGAAAAACACCCCTTTTAAGGATGTTGAGACTTTGTGAGATAATGTGTTTTTCCTTCTTAGGAGTGCTTGACGACTTGGAGTTAGCAATTGCATCATTATTGTCGGTAAGATACATGGTTTTTCTGGCAAGTGGTTATGTTTTGCAATTTGCTGTCAAAATTTCAATGCCAATATATTAGAGTTCATTTTGTTTTATGATTCATGAAAATTTCAAGTTTGTAATGAATTAAATTTGACAGAAATTTCTGAAGCCGCTATTGCGCGAAATATACTGCCCTAAAATTTCGGAAATTGCGTACTTACTACTATACTAGGTTTACAAATTTGCGTACAAGTCAGATAGTTCAATGCACGTTATCTCTCAAAATAATTAGAAATTTCACTTGTATCAGACTAGACACACCTGTATAAATCTTACATAGATTTATCTATCTCTGTTGTTCCTTCGGGGACGGCATGGGTGTTGGGTCGATCACAGCCGTCCGTGATTGGTCATGGACGGCTCAGATCACATCTTGTTCAAACAAATTTGAACCGTCCGCTGCCTAACCAATCTGACCCGTCCATGACCGATAATGGACGGCCGTGATGGGCCCAAAACTAAGGCTGTCCCCGAAGGGACATCACCCTCCCCCAATTCCTCAGTTTCTGTTTATAACTCACAAGGATTGGCGGGCAAAGTTTCTTTCCGGGGAGGTTAGAATAGGTTTGATTAATTCCCTCTAGATTTTGGGGTCGACGTTTTAAGTCATTTTAAAAGGTTTTTTATTTCAGAAAATTACCGGCTAGTACAGAAAACTAGTGTTTAATTCCCAATAAGGATGATGTGCGTTTTAATTTACCATTAGGCCTAGTTGGGGTAGCAACATTACCTTTTTGCCCCTGTAGTTTAAAACGGAAACATACAACACTCCCTCAAAAGCCAACCACCATATAGCACCTACAGCACTCACCGATAGCCCGCCACCTACCTTCTCCGACCATCGCCAACCTCCGGCGACCACCGGATCTTAGTTTCGAGCGACCGGTGATCTCAGAAAAATTCGCAGTGAGTACAAAATGATTGGGGAAAAATTATCAGTGGATTACCTTCCAAAAAAAAAAAAATACACCACTACAGTGTAAAAAAACAACATCTACATACCATGCGAAATTTTAAAACATTGCAGTGATTAACCTCATATAAGATTGGAAAAAAAAAATTCAGAAGATTGTCTGCAAATTTTTAACAAATTCATTTTTAATGATTCCTTGGTCGTGTTATGCAATAAAGACTAATGGAGAATAGGAATTTAAAAAGATTAAAACAATTAGCAAGCTGCGAATTTGTGGCTGCGAATTTCTGAAATTACTTCAAAAAACAAATTCAGAAGATTGGCTGCGAATTTTTAACAAATTCATTTTTAATGATTCCTTGGTCGTGTTATGCAATGAAGACTAATGGAGAATAGGAATTTAAAAAGATTAAAAAAATCCGCAAGCTGCGAATTTGTGACTGCGAATTTCTGAAATTACTTCATTTTTCGAATTGTGATAAACCTTGAGCTATGGAAATTGTTTGGAAATGGAAAAATAATGAAAACAGAGAAAACTAGAATGAGATAGCTTTTGTTTGGGCCCCTTTGGCTCAATGCGAATTTGCATAAATACTGCGAATTTTGTATACCGTTTTGCTCTAAAATTGCCAACCAGAGAGAGAGATAGAGGAGAGGGAGGGTGGACATGGATCTTCAACCACCCAACCTCAGGAATTTTTTTTCCCATTGTTGAATCCAAATGTGGAGTTTATGTGGATTTTTAAGTTGGGAAATGGGGAGTGATTTGGGAAATTGGGAAGTAGGAGAACCTCAGTTGTAGTGAGAGAGAGACTGGGGAGAGATGAGACTAGAATAGATGAGAAGAAACACAATTTTTTTTCATTGTTGTTATGAATCCCAAGGAAAGGTAGTGGACGAATGGAAGGGTGGGATACGTACTGTACGTTTCTTCTTTTCTTTTTTTTTTTGTAGTACTCCACTATATTATTGTTTTTGTTGTTATGAATCCCAATTAATGAAGGCTGATGGATGAATGGGAGAGTGACATGTGTGAAGAGCATGAGAGAAGGGTTGGGTTTTGACTGTTGTGTATGAGTGGTGGTGAGTAACTGATGAGAGAGATTTGTACGAGGAGTGACACGCATTGCTGGGGTATTTTCGGAATATGAAAATGTTTTTACCTTGCAGGTGCAAATCTGTTTTTCAGCTGGACCTAGATGTAAATATGGGCCGCGTCTTTGACAGGCCCGTAAATCCCTCTTTTTATTTTCCCTGATGGCTTTGAAAACAAGGCCTACAATCTACATTATTGAGTTGTTTGACTGGTTCGGCCCTTCGACAAAATAGAATTCTTTTGATTGACTTTAGGCGCTACCGGGTATTGACTATTCCGAATTACACTTGACTTGATTCTTCTGGACTAGTGATACATAGCACTCTGATCGGGCTCGGTTCACATTTTTTGTTAATAAAACGTCCATAGGTGCTTTTCAAAAATCGCAAATCAAATAAATTCATAAAATCGCCCCTTGGAATTAAGGACGATCAGCCTTTTTGATGGATTACAAAATACGTAGGCAGTAAGTTAACTACTTCTCATAAAAATTGTTAGTAAAGAAATCGAGTACTCAAAGGGCGACGTGGGGTGCCTAGCTAACACCCGTCCCGCTCGTAATTGTAATTTCCCTCTCAATCTCTTTAGTTTTGTAGGCCATAAGACCTAGAGTCATTTTGCTAGAAATTTTCCATATTTTGGATGAATCAATTCGAGGCACTTGGAAGGTCCCTCAAGGCATCTGAAGAGACCCATCCCACGGTTCATCAATTGTGGACGAGACTTAATGGTGTGCTATTACTCCCTCCGTCCCAATTTTATAGTCCCAATTGACACTTTTTGTTGTCCCAAAAAAATTGTCCCACTTCAAAACTAAATGGGTATTTGTTAAGGAATTTCCTCTTATACCCTTGTATTTTGAAATTAAAAATAATAAAAAAGTAAGAAAGTGTAATGATTGAAGGGTAAAATAAGAAAAACATGTTTTCAAAAGTACAATGATTATGTCTCCTTATTAAGTTAGAATCCCCAAAAGGGACTATAAAATTGGGACGGAGGGAGTACTAAATACCATAATCATCACAGTGAGAGTTTATGGCTGGTGTATTCACTCCACGACTTCCTGCTATAATGTTGTAGGTTTTGCAACTCAAGAGTCACATTATGATTACGTAATGGGCTTCACGTTTCTGTGTTCCAGCATCAGAAATCCGAGTTCCTCTCAATACTATTCTGATATACATTTTTGTTGGAGAGCTAAAGCATGGTTTTAAATACCGGCCGTTACGTAGCGTACCTCTCCGATACCGTTACACCGCGGCATACCGGTGAGAAGGAAAAATCGCATGCATATCGGCTAGTTCCCGTTATGTATCGGTCCGTATCCAATTCACGAACCGGTTCATGGCCGTTTCGGGCAAAGATTTAAAATATCGTCCGATATGCGACGTATCGGTTTTTCAAGGGGCTGATACCGATATTTGACCGATATACGGTCCGATACAGGCCGATATGGACCGATATTTGACTGTATCACCGATATCATTACGTATTCCAATACCAAGATTTAAAACCTTGGTTACAGGTTATTTAAACAATTTAATATTAATTTCAGTCGTTTTATCCGAAACAGCTACGCCTCCAAAACCATTACCGTTACGTATCACAAACCGATATTTAAAACTTTGAGCTAGAGACATCGCCAAGGTTGTCTTCAGAACAATTTCAGTCGTTTTAACATGATTTCTACAATTCTTATAAAATATTTGAAAAGTACGGCAGTCGTTTGGGAGAGAAAAAAACTGCTGCAAATTCTTTTGCAATTTTGACACATGTGTCTTCAGAAATACCAAGCACTCGTGAATAATGTAACAAGATATATAAAACTATGAAAATAATTTTTGCACTACCCCTTAATACTCTTGCACTCCTTTTTTTTTTTACACAAAATTACCTAGTTATCCTTACCTGTGAATTCACTTTCGGCATATATAAACCGTTTTTAGTCATTTCACGTAAATAAAGACGAGAAGAAGTGCCAAATTCGTTTCTCAAAAATTACTACCAATTACTCCCGCGAATTATATGAGCAATTGGACCTGCCGGTGGAACCAAGAAGGTGATCAATAGAGCGAGGGAAAGAATCTTCAAATCTTTGCATTAATTTGCGTTGTTAGAGTCGTAGCAAAATAAATAGTAAATTTTAAGGAATCCAAAGTTAAAAAAAAAAAAGAGGTAAATTAATGGAAAAGTCAATTCTCAAAGTATATATACATGAAATGGAGAAATCAATTATATACCCAAGTGGACTAGCTGGGGGAACCGAGAAGGTCTACTTTTTGCCTAAGCAAAAAGGATAGAAAAGGGGGTCATTGGCGTAGCAACCCTTTTAGGCGTTATCATAGAGTTTTTCCTCCATTTGGAAAAAAAATTTACTACAGTTCTTATAAAGTTTTGAAAAGTAAGTAGGACGGTTGTTCGGGAGAGAAAAAAAACTGCTACACATTCTATTAGATATTTTTAAACCTATGTAGGTAAGTCCAAGTCGTTCGGACTCATCCGTCGATGTGTTCTCACTCCTCACCGCTACCAAGCACTCGTAAATAATGTAACAAGATAAACTAGGAAAATGATTTTTGCACTACCACTTAATCCTCTTGTACGATCCTTTTTTGTTTTTATCTACGCAAAATTACCTATTTATCCTTATGAATTCAGTTTCCACATATATAAAGGGTTTTCAGTCATTTCATGTAAATAAAGACAAACAGAAGTGCAAAATTCATTTCTCTCTGTTTATGATGATGGATGTTGGTGATGCCAATAGTCTTTTGCTGCTGCCGATGTTTTCCTTTGTACTCTCTGAGATTGAAGCTGTCGATGCTGCTTCTGGAGCTCAGTTTGTTAGGATTTTCGCAACCCCACAACACCCCTACAGATCTTAAAAACAATGAATCACAGAACAGAAAATCAAGTAATCGTGCGTAATGGAAAAACGGAAAAGAAACGAGACACAGATATACGTGGAAAACCTCAACGCGAGGAAAAACCACGGGAGCCACACCAGTCCACTATGAAATCAAAATCAAGAGTACAAGTCTTCTTGCAATCTCTCTGAGATCTGCGTTTTCTCTCGCCTCTCTCTCTGTTTTTCTCTGAAAACTGATAACCCTAATTACACACTAACAGCGAAATAATTAGGTCGGGCCTATGGCCGAAATTACACACTGAGGTCCCGCAAATATCGTTTTCGCTACAGTCCGGAGTCACACTCCGGACTGGCGGGACACTCGTGTCCCGTGGGGGCTCCCGCCCCCACCCCCCGGTACTGCTGAAGGTTGTCTGCACCCCAACACAGTTTTGTTTGCAATTTTATTGAAGAACTTTGTAAGCTAATTTCATATTCGAATGCTGCTGTTTCTGGTTATGCTGACGATTTCTACTGCTGCTGCTGTGTTATCCTATTTATGCCTTTGCTAATGTTGTGATACCATCACGCCTGGCATGGAGTTATGTGAGGCCAAGAAAATCATCAGGGTTATGCTGACACTAAGCTTCTGGGAGCCTTCGCCTTTGCATTCTATTCAGCATCTCACTGGATGTGTATGCATTACCATTTCCTTGCTCTTGCGCCTAGTGATGGCTTCTTTATCTCGATGTACCCCGAGTTTTTATAAATTTTGTTGCCGGTCAAAAAAAATATTCATTTCTCAAAATTACTCCTAATTACTCCGTCAATTATATAAGCAAGTGGACCAGCTGGTGCAACCAATGAAGTCAATAGGGCTAGTGAGAGAAACCTCAAATACTTGCATTAATTTGCGAATAAACCTATCCTTAAAAAAAGGGTAAATTAATGGAAAAGTCAATCCTCAAAGTATTTATATAATGGAGAAGTCAATCATATAAGCAAGTGGACAACTGGTGGAATCAAGACGTTATACTATTTTGCAAAGCAAAAGGGATAGAAAATCCGCTATAACCGTAGCAACCCCCTTTGTCTGATTATAGAGGGTTTCATCTAAAATGTTCAGTTTGAGCTATGCCTACTTGAGATGGCGAATCCGTCACCACAATCCCGTCAAAGTGCAATAGCGGACTAAGAATGCTCCACACAATATCTGGTTCACTAGACTACTACGAGTACCTGCAAGCGCGTATATATATGTTTTTAGAGTCGTACAACTCGTACAAAATCCATAAAGTATTGCTAACAAATCCTCTAATGTCATGTCATGGCCGTAAGGGGCATTATTTGCTTGAGTAATGCCTTATACAAGAATAAAAGTGTTACAAATTTGTATGGACAAAAACAAGAAAACTTACTAACCAATAAACGCTACCTATGGAGAAAAAAAAAAAAAAAAAAAAAAAAAAAAAACAGTGATTTTCACAGCTAACAGAGATGGAAACAATGTTCCTTTTCATTTATGCGACATAGAAATGCACTAATGGTAACATAAGTATATGTTTTTTGTGGTAACTATGAAAGATTTATTTTTTGCAATTTGCTATCAAAATTTCAATGTCAATATATTAGAGTTCATTTTGTTTTATGATCCATGAAATGAAGCTGACAAAATTCAAGTTTGTCATTGATAAACTTGACAGAAATTTCTGAAGCCACCATTGCTAGAAATATATTTCCGTAAAATTTTGAAAAGTACATACTTAGGTTTACAAAGTTGTACATAAACGTGTCCGATAGTTTTCTTTTTTTTCTTTTTTTTGAGAAGTAGAAAGAAATCTCATTAAAACATCAAAGCCAAACACCAAGTCATAATAGATCAAGTACAATCAAACAAGAGCAAAAGAAGAAACTAGACCTGAGCATTTCCATCACCGGTGTCTGGTGAGAAACAAAAATGGTCAGACGTCCCATGGTTCAATGAACGCAATCTCACAAAATAATAGAAGTAAAAAATTAACATGTATCAGAATAGAATAGATACACCTGTATTAGATCGGTGCTCAAATCTATGTACTCCGTCGATGTTATAGCTCAAAGTATTTTATCTTTTATCTCAGTTTCAGTCTAAAACTTGCAAGGATTGGTTGGGCACAGTTTCTTTCCGGTAAGGTGAAATTTGGTTTGATTAATTCCCACTACATTCGGGGTCCACATTTAATATATTTGAAAAGGTTTTTTATTTTTATTTTTTTGTCTGAAAAAAAAAAATAAAAAAAAGAAAGACCGCCAACATCATTGACCTGTTTGACTGGTTCGGCCCTTGGACACAAAAATAATTATTTTGATGGACTTTAGGCGCTACCTGGCATTGATGGCAGAGTAACTAGATCTGTCCCATCTCTAAGATTTTGTAGGGCAAACACCATTTTTTGAACAACAATAAAGCATTTATTAATCTTTCAATAACGAACGTATTACAAGGATTTAAACGGACCCGGAGTATGACGGCAAGACACGAGCATTCCAACCAAATTGGCATTCCGCACCTAAACATGCAATCACAACAGGTCTCGAGTAACCCAAGTTTGCAGCACAAATATCAGTTACGTTTTTTACTAGAAAAAAAGAAAAAGGGGCCCAGGTTAGGCTTCTCTAGTGATTGTGTCAATTCTAGGGCTGCCCAGCGGATCGCACAATCCATTCAATCCGTCCAAATCGTTTAAACCGATCCTTCCGTTTACTATCCGCGCCCGATCCGCTCAGTCTGCAACCAAACCGACCCATCCGTATGTCACCCACGGACAGTTGCGAATCTTAAAAATGACAATCCGTCATGAGCGGATCGGATCAAAAAACGAACCGAACCGATCCGGCCGCAAACGATCCGTGGACACCGCTAGTCCATTCTGATCGAGTTGGATTCTCAGTAAGTTATCAAAGCTATAGGGAGAATTAATTTTGGGCAAAATCATCTATTTTTTTTAATGCTCGATCCTCTAATTTTTAATTTTCCTTTGTCAAAATATTGCACCTCGTTTAAAAAATCATTTTCCTCTCCACGTGGCACGTATGAATCTGAAGTTGCACGACGGTGAATGCTCTGAACCTCGTACCTGAGCGTTCTTGCCATTCAATCTAGGGAAGGTTAATCTGGAAATTCAACATCCATAACTGGGTCCCCCATTTCTTTTAATTTTTATTTTTATTTTTTGGGCTTTATGAAAATTGATTCTATATATAACTCTGTCTGATCTACAAAATTCATCACTTCAAACAGCTCTGTCACTCATTTTGTGAATTATTCCTTCGTCTCGATGAGAGAAAACAAAAAATAAAAAAATTAATGACAGAAACCCAATATTTATTGGAAAAATCCAAGAAATCAAACAAAAATATTCATACAAAACTGTAGTTCCTTTAATTTCCTTGGCCTTGAATTTTATTTTCCTAATATTGCAGATTTTTTATAGGGGCTCCATATTACAGTTCCACCAAAAGCTCGTGATGAGGATCACCACCATCATCTTGTTCATATTCCAATAGTTGAAGCTATGCATTCCGAAGTCAAGCTTCGAAGATCAGTTGTACAAAAGCCTTCTAAGGAAGGTACAATCCCACTATTTCTCTTTCCCCTTTCTAATTAGGAAAAAAAATAATTAAAAAAAGGCAAATAATATTGTAATCGCGTTTATCAGTTGACCCAACCAAACTACTAAAGCTTTCCCCAAGTCGAGGTCCTTGTCCCCAACCAACATATCTTTAACAAGTTTATAAAGAGGGATGATGCTACGGTACGTCCTCTCATGATAAGGTGTACGGTATGCCCTGTTACGTATATTTTTGGTAGCTGTTAGTATGATTTTGGTACTTGCCACGTATAGTTTTGGTCAAGTTACAAATCATTATAGATTCACTATTCACGTGACTGTATAGTTTTGGTCATCACATAGGATTGATTTGTGAGAGAGGGACAGACAAAAGTTTAGTTCGTAAAGGCGATCATCGGAGGTGTTCCGAAGTTCGTAGTCTAGCCGTTTTATCCTGAGAGACAAACGCCGGTTTCAACCTTTAATACCCTTGGTAGGCAGCGAAAGGAGACAGTGGTTACATGCATGGGACTCAGTTCTCGAATACTCCAATAGTACTGTTTGTATTTCTTACTAATTTATAAGTTAGTACAAATCATTATAGATTCATTATTCACATGATTGTTTATGGTAACTTTGCTCCATATAGTTTTGACAGTCCACTTCCTATCAAGGATCTCGGAAACTTTTAAAATCCGGACCCCCACTTTCTGAACTAAATCTCGACGATCCGAACCGTTCAATGTGTTTAAAACGCGTTTTTAAGGCCCCCGCGAGAAATCAGCAAAAATAAATACTGGAAAAAGCTTGATCCGAGCAGTTTTTCATGAAAACGAACATATACAGTTTTTATGAAAAATTGCTCGGATCAAGCCCTTCCCGGTATTTTTTTTTTTTTGATGATTTCTCACGGGAGCCCGTAAAAACACATTTTAAACACATTAGACGGTTCGGATCGTCGAAATTTGATCGGGATCTATGAGGTGTGGACGAAGTCCGGATTTTAAGGGTTTTGATAGGAAGTTTAGTGATAGTTTTGGTACTTGTAACGATTTGTTATGGGTTATAAAAAAAAATTACTATTCACAAAAATTACGTAATAATCTCCGAAATCATAACAAGTACCAAAAATATACTCCCTCCGTTGGCATTTGTTGTTCATTTTTGAAATCCGTGTCATTTTCAATTGCTTATATTTTTTAATATGGATCCCAAAAAATATGCAATATGAATTTTGTTTGATAGATCACACTTAGTTCTATAATGCAAAGTGGCATGAATTTCAAAAAGGGACCAATAAATGTGGATGGAGGGAGTATGTGTGTACCATACGCCCCTTTCAAGGGAGCGTACAATAGACTTTTCCGTTTTCAATGAAAAAAAACTCATTGGGATCGTTTGTTACTTAAATTATGTGCAGTAAATATATGCTTCGTTTTAATTAGTAATTTTTGGGATTATCACACGACTCTATGATTCTGGGTTTCTGACCCTACTGCCTTCCACTTCTGACTCGTTTCTATTCCTTGTCACATTTCTATTTGTGAATTAACCATACACAAGTACTATATGTAATTATGAGAATTAATACATAATGTTTCAATGCCATACACAGATTGCGTGGCTGGCTGCGAGCACTTCTGCAATGGCAATTTCCAGCCCGAGGGACGTGTATCATGCTTGAAACTATGCCTTCAGAACTGTCAATGACAATTGCAAATATGTGCCAGGAGGAATATATTTGTCAAACTCACTTAAAATCGGGTGTTGATCTGTTCTAACTTATGTAGGCCGTCGAGTGTGATGTGATTTCTGTTGGGGTGCTAGATTTAATTTAGGGAGAATTTGTCAAGAGAAGATGGAGTTGTTAAAATAGGAGGGGTGAAGATGTAATTAGGATAATATGAGAGAGGACTTTTCAAATGCTTTGTCTTATTTCTTTCAAGTTTTTGATGGAATACAAGTTGCAGTATTTATAGAGTCAAGAACCGACTCACTTCACCGTCATAGGTAGGACCGACTCTCTTCATACCGACTAGCTTCGGTTCTTCTAGAAAAATCTTAATTTTGCACATGTTTTACATGTGCTAGTTACAAGGAAATTCTTCTCATTGTCTACACCCTTCTAGACACTTCTAACTTAAATATTTTAATACACATTTCTACACACTTCTATATTTTTGCTTAGATATTTTTAACACACATTCTACACAATTCTAGAAGATTACAAATTACATTTTTAACACTCCTCCTTAATTTGTAATCTTCATGACTTCATGAAATTGAGAGAATTTTTCTCACGCTTTTGCTTTAGTCATAATGTCAGCTAGCTGCTCCTTGGTATTGACGAATTCGAGCTGAATTTCTCCGCTTTGCACCAAGTCTCGAATAAAGTGATGTCGTAGCTCAATGTGCTTTGTCCTGCCGTGAAAAACTGGATTTTTGCTCATTGCAATGGCTGACATATTATCGCAGTAGATAATTGTAGGGCTTTCCTCTTTATGCTCCATGTCCGAAAGAATCCTTCTGAGCCATACAGCCTCACATGTTGCATCCGTGGCTGCTATATATTCTGCTTCTGCCGATGAGAGAGCAATTGTCCTTTGCTTTTTAGAGCTCCAAGCGATGATGTTTGATCCCAAACAAAATACGTAGCCAGACGTGCTCTTTCGATCATCAATTGATCCAGCCCAATCACTATCGGTATAGCCGATAAGCTTGCAGTCATTTTCTTTTGTATACCTGATGCCGAGTTTCTTCGTCCCTTGAAGATAACGGAGAATCCGTTTTGCTGCGGCATAGTGTAGCTTTTGGGCTCATGCATAAATCTGGAAATAAGATTCACAGAATATACAATGTCAGGCCTTGTATGAGTGAGATAATTGAGCGAACCAACCAATTTTCTGTAGGTCGTAGCATTGATCTTCTCCGCTCCATCATTTAGCTGTAACTTGTCATTTAGAGAAAGTGGAGTAGAAACTAGCTTGCAGTTACTCATGCGGAATTTCTTCAGTAGATCTTCAAGATATTTTTCTTGCGAGATAAAAATCTCTCCTTTCGATTGCCTCACTTGGATGCCGAGAAAATATCTCATGAGGCCGAGATCAGTCATCTCGTACTCCTTCATCATGGTTTTTTTAAATTCTTCAACCATCACTGAATTGGTGCCTGTGTAGATTAAATCATCAACATATAAGCAGACAATGAGGAAGTCCTGCGTACCTCCTTTTTTGACATAGAGTGATGGTTCGCTTCGGCTTCTTTCAAAACCATTTTGACAGAAATAATTGTCAATGTTACTGTTCCACGCTCGAGGTGCTTGCTTCAAGCCATAGAGTGCTTTTCGAAGTCGGTACACGTTGTCTTCTTTTCCTTTGACAATGTAGCCTTGCGGTTGCTCCACATAAACTTCTTCTTCAAGCTCTCCATTAAGAAAAGCTGATTTCACATCGAGCTGGTATACAGGAAGCTCATACTGTGCCGCCAAGGCAAGAACTGTTCTGATCGTCTCCATGCGAGCGACAGGAGCAAATGTTTCATTGAAATCTACTCCAGGCTGTTGCGAGTAGCCTTTTGCCACTAAGCGTGCTTTGTGTTTCTGAATTGATCCATCTTCTTTGTATTTTGTCTTATAGACCCATTTGAGCCCAATTACGTCTTTGTCTTTCGGCAGCTCCACGAGATCCCATGTGTGATTTTTCTCGATAGTTGCAATTTCTTCATCCATTGCCTTTTTCCATATTTCTTCACTTGCAGCTTCTTCAAAGTTCTGTGGTTCACAAGTGAAGAAGGCAAAATCACACGAGTCATATATGTCTCGTAAGGAGCGTACCTTTCTTGTTGGATTGAGATCCTCTAATGAGCTCTCTGGACCGGTTTGCGGACTTTGGCTTGGACTTGGGTTTGGAGTCGAAGTTTCTTGCCCATCTCCTGCATCAAAAGGCTCGAAAAACTTTTGCTTTTGGAAGGAATTGTCCTCCCATTTCCATGCAGCAGCTTCATCAAATATCACATCTCGAGAAACCACAAATTTATTTGTGCTTGGATTATAGAGACGATATCCCTTGGACTCGTCACTATATCCAATGAAAATATACTTCTCTCCTTTTTCGTCAAATTTTTCCCTTTGTTCTGAGGGAACTAATGCATATGCAATGCATCCAAAAATCTTGAGAAAATGTACCTGTGGCTTCTCTTTGTACCATGCTGATAGGCGCGTGATATTCTATATATATACGCCTAAGTAGGAGGAATTGACACGTTAGATGTGCGTTTTATAATCATTTTCCTGTTTAATGTGCGCTTGGTAGTGTTGTTGGTTTTGTGCATGTTTTTCCAGGTTGAAGAGGTTTTTGGCACCTAGTGCATGGCTTGAAGCGGAGCTGGGATGTGGGAGTCGAATTTTGAAGTTGGAATGCTGAGAAGGGCGGCTTAAGGGGTCGGTATCGATACCCCTGATAGCCGTATCGATACTAGTTGGTTATGAAGAGTGCACAATTTGTCCAGAATGTTTAGTATCGATACCCCTGAAAAGGGTATCGATACCTACGTCTTACGCGAATAAGGAGATGAGGATTCGGTATCGATACCCTTATTAGGGGTATCGATACCGAGAGCTTTCGGGAGCAATCAGCTTTGAAGCTACGTCGTTTCAGTTGGCGTAGAGCTAATTCTTGAACGATTTCTATTCGGTTTTTAATAGGATTTCTTAGTAAGTATAAATACTTAAGTTAAAACCCATTCTAGGGTTCGACAACTTTTATCTAGGTTTTAGTTCTTCAAGTTTTTCGGCTACAGATCTGAGTTCTTCGTTCGTCGTTACGGTTTCAAGTTCTATTTCCAGAATTCCAGGATTTGTTTCGCAGATTGTTTGTCAAGATTAACTTTGCCTTTGCAATTACGGTATTGGTTTTTATTGATTTCATATTTTATTTATCAAAAGCATGTTTAGTTTTAGTTTCGATTCATTTTCTGCAATATTCACAGGCATGAGTGAGTAGTCGTTCTGAGTGCGGCCGCGGGGTGTAGGTGTCCCGTGGCTAGGCTAATTCACGTCCCACCTCGGTGCCGAATCGTTTTAAATAATGCGCAATTTTTGAATACGGAAGTTTTCCTAACAAACGAACCCGGGCATTGCCAATTTCAAATGCGCGCGTAAATTGGTGACGAGTGGTGCGCATTTGCTGGAAACTACTTTCCATATTTTTAAATCTATTACTTGAATAATTGTGGCCCGAGTGAATGTGAATTGGACTAGCTGCGGACACCGTAGTGCCCACGGCTGTGCTCTCCTTCTTAAATTCAGAGTTCAGTCATTAAGTCAGTTTAATTTAGGTAATTAATCAAACCATTTGAACAAGGGGTGGCTACCTGAGAGCCAGTTATAAACATAGAGCCGACATTGTTTGAGTTAAGCACCGTTGACCGTCTCTGTGGTTCGACTCCGGTACTTCCGGAATTATTGTGCTGCACCGGTCGATAGTCCTACGCTTGGGACAAAATTCTAGTTAATTTTTAATCATCCGAACGGTCAAGCATTTTTGGCGCCGTTGCCGGGGACGGTGACGTGTGTTCAAACAGTGTTAGTGTAGAGTCGTAGTTAATTTTGTCTTTTAGTTAAGTCACCATAGGTCGAAAACAGGACCCTCTCTATTATCGCGACCCGACACATCGGTTAGTGAAAATAGAACTGGAGTCAAGTCAACCTATTTTGTCTAGTTTTTCATCATCTAGTTCAGAGTCAGACTCAGCTGAGCATCAGTTAGAGTCTATTCCAATTAGTGATTTTTATATAGAATTGCCATTTGAGTCAGTTAGTGTCAGTAATCCGCTTTACCAGCCAGCATCTGAGTCAGTTTCTGAGCTAGAGTCCGAGAGAGACGAGATGGCAGACCAGCGATTAGCTAATCAGCCGTCTTTGAGAGAACACCTTCATCCTGAGAGGACCACTCCTCCCGGGCCGATTGTGTTTCCTCGAGAGACACAGGAGGCACGCAATGCCTTCACTGTAAAACCTGGTGTCCTGAATAGCCTCCCTAACTTTTATGGGAGAGAGTCTGATGATCCGTATGAACATGTGCGGACGTTTGAGGGGTTAGTGCGCAACCTGGCGACTACTACCCAATACGATAATGCCTGCCTCAAGCTGTTTGAGGCAACTTTAAAAGATGGCACACTTAGATGGTTCAGAATGCAAAAGTCTCAGTCCCTCACCACATGGGCGCATGTGCGTGATGCATTTTACAGGAAATATTTTTCTGAGGCTAAAACTAATAGTTTAAGGCGTCAAATCCAAGGCTTTAGGCAAGAGAGGGGAGAGTCCTTTGTGAAGGCATGGGAGCGGTTCAAAGATTTGCTCCTAAGAATGCCACATCCTGGTTTTGAGAAGATACAGTTGGTCGAATTCTTTCACCTGGGTCTCAACGCTGAGACAATCCAGCACATAGAGTATTCTTGTAAAGGGAACGACTTCTTGTCCAAAACTGCGGATGAGGGTTGGGATTTTCTGGATGACCTAGCAGATAGGCAGAGGGCATTAGAACCCTCTGATTTTGATCGGTCCGGACCTTCTGGGTCCAATGTTATCCCCGTTACCATACGTGACCAGCGACTTCAGGCCCAGGTTGAAAAGATGGCGCAGAAGCTAGAGGAATTAGAAGTTAGGCAGACTCGTCCAGTGCATGAGGTCAGTATAGAGGAAGTCTGTGTGTGGTGTGAGTGTAAGGGGCACATTGCAAATGTGTGCCCCGGATTTTTAGCTGCTAAGGGAGCGAGTCAGAATAATCAGGAAGAGGTAAATGCTGTGAGGAATTGGGACCCTTATTCAAACACATATAATCCGGGATGGAGAGACCATCCAAACTTAGGGTGGTCAGACCATAGACCCGCAGGTGGAGGTCAAGCGCAACTCCCTGCGCCGCCTCCGCCGCAACAGTTTCATCAGTCCCAAGCACCCAGGCCTCCGCAAGGCCAAGTAATTCCTTACAACTACCAGTCACAGCAAGGCAGGGGGGAGGCCCATCCACTCGTGGTCCGCCCCCAGGATATGCGCAGACTACACCACCCCGTATTGAGGATTCCATGAATTCCTTAATGCAGTCTCAGCTGACTTTTCAGACTGATACCAGGCAGCAAATTGGGGCCCTTACGGCCCAAATGACACAACTCACTGCGGTAATCAGTCAGATGCAACAGGAAAAGGGTAGGTTTCCGGCCCAGGGGAGTCAGGCAGGGGCCCATTATTTGGGACATCCTTCAGGTCCCAATGCTCAAGGGCAAAATCAGGAAGAGGCTAAAGCAGTTACCATTCTAAGGAGTGGGAAAACCATTGATAAGACCATTCAGCCAACACTAAGGCAGGCTCCAACCCCGGAGCCAGTTATTGAGCCTGAGGTCGTTTTTGATACTGCTAGGGTGCCTCAGGAAGAAGTAAGTGAGAGAGAGGAGTCACCTGAGGTGGGGGAGCCTGCTGTCGCGGCCCCCACGACTCAAACGCCGCCAGCAAGACCGTTAGCTCCATTTCCCCAAAGGCTGGCGGTAAAGCCTAAACAGAGCATGAACAATAAGATGTTAGACCTTTTTAAGAGGGTGCAATTCCCTATTACTCTAATGGAGGCTATAGAGTCCTTTCCCCAGTGTGCTAAGGTGTTGAAGGACCTTTGCACACCCAAGCGCAAGAGTCAGAACAACGTGGTTCTGACGGAGCAAGTGAGCTCCATTTTGCAGACCGAGATTCCTGCCAAGTGCAAGGATCCAGGGTGTCCTACCATTCCCATAGCCATAGCAGGTCAGAACTTTGACAAGGCATTGTTGGATTTGGGAGCGAGTGTTAATTTGCTCCCTTATTCAGCATACTTGAGATTGGGCCTAGGCGACCTCAGTGAGACTCCAGTCACGCTACAGTTGGCTGACCGGAGTATTAGAGTGCCCAAGGGAGTGGTAGAGGATGTGTTGATCCGGGTAGGGGAGTTTCAATTCCCCGCTGATTTCATTGTTCTGGACATTAGTCCCGGTCGTGAGGCTTTAGAGAAGACTCCCATCATCTTAGGGCGTCCTTTCCTAGCCACCTCCAACGCTGTTATGAACTGCAAAACTGGCAAGGTCCAGTTATCTGTTGGTGAGGAGAGAATGGAGGTGGATGTGTTCAGTGTCAGTACTTTAGAGGATGATGAGGAGGAGTCTGAGGAGTTGTGTCTGATTGACACATTGGTCCAGGAGCATATCGATACGATCTGTATAAGGACCCTTTGGAGGTAGCTCTTACCTCCGAGGAAACATCATTTTGGACTCGGCGACGTAGTGAATTTGTTAGACTTGCTAAATGCTTTGAGGAGTCATGTGAGGAGATGTGTGGGGTCACTCATGACCCTATGTTTGAGCCATTGGGCGACCCTCCGCTCAAAGTTCTTCCGTCATCATCCGGCCGCCTAAACCGAGTTAAAACCTCTACCGGACACGCTTAAATATGCCTTTTGAAAGGCAATCATACTCTATCCGGTTGTGATCTCCTCATCCCTCGAGGAAGATCAAGAGAGGAAACTGCTTAGTTTGTTGAGAGAGCACATGGGCGCGATTGGGTGGACCATAGCGGATTTGCATGGCATAAGCCCAACGGTGTGTACACACCGCATCATTCTTGAGGATAGTGTCAAGCCTTCCGAGGGCAACCTCGGCGCGTCTTAACCCCAACATGAAAGACGTGGTTAGGGCCGAGGTGCTTAAGTTGTTAGACGCGGGGATCATATACCCGGTTGCTCATAGTGAATGGGTGAGCCCCGTGCAAGTGGTGCCTAAGAAGGCGGGAGTGACCGTCGTGACCAACGGCGAGGAGTTTTAGTGCGACCCGAGTTCCCACGGGATGGAGAGTTTGCATAGATTACCGGAAGCTCAATGCGAGCACACGGAAAGACCATTTTCCTCTTCCTTTCATTGATCGATTTTAGAGAGGGTAGCGGGTCGGGCCTTTTATTGTTTCTGGATGGTTACTCGGGGGTATAACCAGTTGAGGTCGCTTTAGAGGACCAGGAAAAGACCACTTTCACTGTCCATATGGCACCTACGCTTACTGTCGCATGCCCTTCGGGTTGTGCAATGCGCCCAGTACCTTTTCCAGTGCATGATGGGGATTTTTAGTGATATGGTGGAAAGGATAGTAGAGGTATTCATGGATGATTTTTCGGTCTTCGGAGATTCATTCGATGGGTGCCTCGAGAATTTGGGAAAGGTTTTGCAGAGGTGTGAGGAGAAGCATTTGGTGCTCAATTGGGAGAAGTGCCACTTCATGGTTACCCAAGGGATCGTGTTGGGACACATTGTGTCCTCTAAGGGTATTGAGGTGGACAAGGCCAAAATAGATTTAATCCGAAATCTCCCAACACCTAAGTCTATTAAGGATGTGCGTTCGTTTCTGGGACACGCTGGTTTCTACCGGCGGTTCATTAACGACTTTAGTGCTATCTCCCGTCCGTTGTGTCAGTTGTTGGCAAAGGACACACCGTTTGTGTGGTCCGAGGCTTGTGAGGGGGCATTTCAGGCTTTAAAGCGGAGTCTCACAACTCCGCCAATTGTGCAGTCCCCGGATTGGAGTCTTCCCTTTGAGCTGATGTGTGATGCTTCCGACTATGCAGTCGGAGCTGTTTTAGGGCAGAGGAGAGGGAAAGACCCGTGTGTGATATCTTATGCCAGTAAGACTTTGAATGAGGCGCAGATGAACTACACCACCACCGAGAAGGAGTTGTTAGCGGTGGTGTTTGCGCTAGATAAGTTTCGGTCCTACCTTGTAGGTTCGCAGATCACGGTTTTCACCGATCATGCGGCCCTAAAGTACTTAATGACTAAACAGGACGCGAAAGCTCGCCTCATTCGGTGGATTCTGTTGCTGCAGGAATTCCACCTGATTATCAAGGATAAGAAAGGGGTAGAGAATGTAGTGGCTGACCATCTGTCTCGTCTGGAATTCGAGGACCCCACCTCGAATCTTCCCATTAGAGATTCTTTCCCAGATGAGCAGTTGTTCGCTGCTAACGAGTGCCCATGGTATGCTGATATCGCCAATTATTTGGTGACTGGGCAGATTCCTTCCCATTGGTCTACCCAAGAGAAGCAACGATTTTTGAGGAGTGTCCGACAGTATATATTCGATGACCCATATTTGTTTAAGTACTGTGCAGACCAGATTGTGCGTAGATGTGTCCCCGAGTCTGATCAGAAGGGGATTATAGAGTTCTGTCATAGCGAGGCGTGCGGTGGTCACTTCTCTGCGAAGAAGACCACCGCCAAGATTTTACAGTGTGGTTTTTGGTGGCCGGATATGTTTAAGCTTGTTCATGCGTTCTGTGGGTCATGTGACCGTTGCCAAAGACTTGGCAAGTTGTCTTCACGTCAGGAGATGCCCCTCCGGCCCATTCTTGTGCTAGAGGTTTTCGATTGTTGGGGCATCGACTTTATGGGTCCTTTACCTATGTCGCATGGTTACGAGTATATTTTGGTAGCGGTGGACTATGTGTCCAAGTGGGTGGAGGCGATACCCACTAAGTCCATGGAATCGCGAGTCGTGCTAGAGTTCCTTAAGTCTAACATTTTGTCGAGGTTTGGCGTGCCACGCGCCATTATCTCTGATCAAGGCACGCACTTTACGAGTCGGTCGTTCGAAAAGCTTATGGGGGAGTACAGAGTCACTCACAAGGTGTCCACTTCGTATCACCCCCAAACTAATGGGCAGGCCGAGTTAGCTAATAGGGAGATAAAGAGAATCTTGGAGAAAACAGTGGGTGTGACTAGGAAGGATTGGTCCACCAGGTTAAATAATGCGCTGTGGGCCTATCGCACTGCCTATAAGACCGTGTTGGGTGCTTCGCCCTATCGGCTCGTTTTCGGTAAGGCCTGCCACCTACCAGTTGAGTTAGAAAAGAAGGCCTATTGGGCCCTCCAGGAAATTAATTCGAGTCTAGATGTGATAGGTGCGCATAGGAAATTGCAGTTATGTGAGCTCGAGGAGCTCAGGAACGACGCGTATGAGAATGCGAGTATTTATAAGGCTAAGGTTAAGGCGTATCATGATAGGAATATTCAGCGCAAAACCTTTAGGGTTGATCAGAAAGTATTGCTCTATAATTCGCGTCTCCATTTGTTTCCCGGGAAGTTGAGGTCCCGTTGGGAAGGTCCCTATGTTGTGGTGCAAGTGCATCCGAATGGTTCAGTTGATGTCCGTAATCCTAAGGATGATCATGTGTTCAAAGTTAATGGACAACGACTGAAACCGTTTTTGGAGTTCTTAGAAGTGGGGGAACCTGATGAGGAGTTGGTCGATCCTGTGTATTCGGACGACCCGGTTACTTAGGCTGTTTTAGCCACGTTTTGACGGGTAGCGTATGCGTACCATGCTTTTAATTGAGTGTGGACCCGGCCCCTAGCGATAGGGGTACCCATCATTGACTTGGGTTTCTCATAGCTTTGCACGCCGCTGTTTTTAAATAAGGATCGTGTACCACTCCGGTTCAAGGGCAAATTCTGTTTCTTTGGTTTTACTTGATTTTCGTACTATGTGTTTATTCTTGCTTGTCACAGTAAAAAAAAAAAAAAAAAAAAAAATAAAAAAAAAAAAAACTTTTTGGTCTTGTATAGCCACCCACTCTCCAATTCAAGTTGGGGGGTGGGGCGAAAAGTATGACACGTGATACTGCGTGAATGTGGTGGTGTTCGTTCATTGCTATTATATTTCTTGTGGGCCCGGCTTCTACTAGCGGGCGGTACTAATGTCTTTTGTTGCAGAGTAGGAAATTGGTTCTTCAGTCTTTTGCAGGACGAGCACGCTACCACACCAGCCTTGGTAGTTTGAGCCTCTCCGCCGGCGTGAGTGAGGCATTCAGGAGCCTCGAGCAGGGGTGCCACGAAATGTGGCGGTTATCAGTCCAATAAAACTTCGGCGCGGCTCTGTGTGACTAGCTGTGGACCTCTTTCGGTCCGAAGGAGCGAATCCTGGGAGCGGATCCAATGGCGAAACGCAACACTGACGCAAAATTCCCCATACATCGGCCGGGGTCATGATGGTTGGCTGCCATCCGACGGTCCATTTCTCTCCCTTGTTTTCTTCTTTATTATTTTTGCTATGAGGGCATAGCATGTTTTAAGTTGGGGGGAGGAATGTCTGTTTCTGTTTTGGTGGGATGATTTTTAATTGATTATACGGGGATACATTGTTATGCTTGTGTGTATGGATGAGTTGAGCATGATGGGTTTTCAATTTAGTATCTGCTTGTTAATTCGTTCCCGTGCATATATCTGATATCTCTGTTGAGTAGTCTTGCATTATGAATGATGATGAGTAAGTGTTTCCACAGAGTGTACAGAATAGTTTATCGCATACTCCATGGTAGTGCTTAATTTGCATTCGCATGAGTTAGTAGGCAATTTTACCACATACTCAGCTTAGAAATTTTGCATGCATATTGTGAGAGTTGGTAGCGTGAAACGGGGAAGATACAAGGCCTTCTTGCGTGATTAAACCACTAAAAGAGTCCCATAGAACCCTTTTCAGCCAGTCCGTATCAATATCTGTGTCTAACCTAGGAAGCCGGTGTTTGGGATGGAAAGTAAGTTGGGGGGATTCGGCTCTGTGCATTTCTGGGAACTTGGCCTCACTGTGAGATAGAACTCCGCACGTTTGGAAGTAACCGTTTGGGAAGTAGGAGAGATGGATTTCAAGATTTCTTCTTTGGTGTCATCGATTTGGTAACCTTAACCTATCTTGAGCCACACAAACTTAACCACAAATCATATTACTTCAACCCAAACCAAATAAAGAGAGGAAAGTTCAAAAAAAAAAAAAAAAAAAAAAAAATAGCAGTTCGGTATCGATACCCTTTTAAGGGGTATCGATACCTCTTGGTTACGCATTAAAAAAATAAGAGGCCGATCGGGCCCCTTCTTCTCACTTCTTTCTTCTTCTTCTTCCCCTCCTTCCTCTCTTTCTCTCTCCTTACCTCCATTAACAACCAAAACCCTAACCTTAAAACTCCCATATCCTCCTCAAACCTTCACCAATCTTCACCAAAATTCACAGAAATACTCCTCTCACTCTCCTCTACCATTCTACCCAAACCAAATTCCTTCTAACCCACTAAAATCTCCAGATCAGAAAACTCAAAAACCCCACTTTCTAAACCCTTTAACCCCCAAATCATGGCACCAAGGAAAGATACCGGAAAGCTAAGGTCAGGCTTCTTCCAGTACTGAGGGGAATCTCGGAAGGTCCACTTTTTCCGGGCTACTCGCGAGGCGGAACCGGAACAGATGGAGAGAGATGAGCGAGATACGGTGGAGGGAGTCAATCGTGGGGAGGGGAGTCAAAAATGAGAGGCACATCGAGTTGGATAGGGGGTGGCCGGAAAATCATCTGGCTATCGAGGCGATTAGGCGGCAAGGTATGTCTTTTTGGTTTGAATTGAATCCTGGTATAATAATGCGTTAGTTGAAGAGTTTTATAAGAACATGGTTGTGCCAGAGGCTGGAACTTTCATGAATCCGGGGGCTCGGATTACTTCGATGATAGGAAAAACCCCCGTGTTCATTGATGTTGATAAGATTGCTTCTGTATTAAACTATGAGAGGCCCGAGGGAGAAATAAATTTTCCTAGACCTGTTGAGAACCCCATTAATCAGGATTGGGTGAAAGCAGAAATTTACACGAATAGGAGGGACGCGAGGATCCCTCATTGGCCGGGCAAGTTTAAGCCGGCATACAGGTTTCTCAATCAGGTGGTCTGTTATAATATATATCCGAGGGGAACTGAGAACAAACCGCAGGAGAAGGTGGGAAACATCATGTGGGCATTTACCGATGAGGATACTGTATGTGACTGGGGGCTGTTTATTTTTGGAGAGATAGTGGATTTTAGGGCGGTGTCGAAGAATGTCCGAATGCCTTTTCCGTGCCTAGTGACTTCGATTCTCCGGAAGGATGGTGTTCCAGGGACTAGGTTTTATACGAATGATAGGTTGGATCCGGGGACGATGGATTCCACCATTCTTACTCGGAGTAATGCTCAGGCTAGGAGTGGTCGTGTTCAGGCGAGGGGTACCGGAGAGACATTGATCACTACACCGTCATCGGAAGCACCTTTGAAAGAGTGGTTTAAGAAGTTTTTCTGTCAGAATGTGGCTATCATTAAGAGCCTTAGGAAGATGAAAGTGGAACAGAGGCAGCAGGCTAGGAGACAGGTGGAACTGGATGATCAGCTGGGTTATGTGAGGCGTCAGATTGCAGGTGAGACGTCGGGTCCTTATGTACCTCGCCGTTGGCCAGAGCTTGAGGTGAGTGATGATTTTGAGGAGCAGGATGAGCCGGACGTGGACTCGGATGCATAGGCGGAGTTGCTGCATGGGGTAGTAGAGCATGTTGGTGGTGTGATGTTTGTTTTATGTGTTTGGGAGGATTTTATGTTATGTTGCTTGGTATGTTAGGTGGTGGTGTGTCACTATTTACGTTGTGGGAGTATTATTCTGTAACTGACATTATGTAGTTTGAACTTTAGGATGGTGGTGTGTTATTTTATGTTCATATGGTTGTGTTGTGATATGTATGAGTATGGGTGGCGGCTAACTCGGGTAGTTAACCTTTGCACTTACATGAGCCGTCATCCATTTGCATGTTTCTTTTTCGTTTTGCTCACCAAGGTCATTACAAGCCGATAAAGCCCTTAGTTGACCCGTGGCACGTGTATCACGCTCCTTTATGCATGCTTAATGTCTGTGATGAATATGTGGTAGTTTTGCCTCCCATGGGTATGGGATGGGTGACTGTGATTTTGTGGATGCATTTTTATCTCTAAAAGGTCATTTTATGTGCAAGGTGTGTCAACTGTTTGTTAGAGCATGCATGTGTTTGAATTGAAGGTAGCGGTGAGTTGGGAATCAAAGGTGAACCGAATTTTATACATCGTGCATAACTCTTGTATCCCCGTATAGTTGCTTGATGATCTGTGCTGATTAGTCTATCCGTTGCTCGGGGCGAGCAACGCCTAAGTTGGGGGGTGTGATAGGCGCGTGATATTCTATATATATGCGCCTAAGTAGGAGGAATTGACACGTTAGATGTGCGTTTTATAATCATTTTCCTGTTTAATGTGCGCTTGGTAGTGCTTTGTTGGTATTGTGCATGTTTTTCGGGTTGAAGAGGTTTTGGCACCTAGTGCATGGCTTGAAGCGGAGCTGGGATGTGGAGTCGAAGTTTGAAGTTGGAATGCTTTGAGAAGGGCGGCTTAGGGTCGTATCGATACCCCTGATAGCCGTATCGATACTAGTTGGTTATGAAGAGTGCACAATTTGTCCAGAATGTTTAGTATCGATACCCCGGAAAAGGGTATCGATACCTACGTCTTACGCGAATAAGGAGATGAGGATTCGGTATCGATACCCTTATTAGGGGTATCGATACCGAGAGCTTTCGGAGCAATCGCTTTGAAGCTACGTCGTTTGGTTGGCGTAGAGCTAATTCTTGAACGATTTCTATTCGGTTTTTAATAGGATTTCTTAGTAAGTATAAATACTTAAGTTAAAACCCATTCTAGGGTTCGACAACTTTTATCTAGGTTTTAGTTCTTCAAGTTTTTCGGCTCTGGATCGAGTTCTTCGATCGTCGTTCACGGTTTCAAGTTCTATTTCCGAATTCCGAGGTTTGTTTCGCAGATTGTTTGTCAAGATTAACTTTGCCTTTGCAATTACGGTATTGGTTTTTATTGATTTCATATTTTATTTATCAAAAGCATGTTTAGTTTTAGTTTCGATTCATTTTCTCAATATTCACAAGCATGAGTGAGTAGTCGTTCTGAGTGCGGCCGCGGGG
>JADGMU010001185.1:0-67500 GCA_016920895.1 Vaccinium myrtillus | reverse complement strand
GCTCTATCTCACATCCCATTGGTACAGTTCACAATGCTCTATCTCCTCCTTTACTTGCTCGTCAAGGAATCCGTACAAGACGAGACAGTGGTTGTTGTTCATGTTATATCATATAGCAGTGCAGGAAAAAAAAAATATTCTAGCCAAGTGGACCTCATTTGCAATCTTGGACCACATTTTCTTTATAAGAAAGGTTAATTAGTTTACAGGTAAGCATCTTTAAAGTAGGCCTAGTACAGCAAAGCACTTATTTGGTACATTAAATAGGCAAAACAAACCAAGGGCAGTATAAATTGGGACAAGGCTAATCTTTTTGTTGTACACATTAAAAAGAGTTCAGAGAAAAGAAGAAAAAAAAGAGAGAAATGGTTTACAATCGTTTCGTGCGTATTTTTGTATCGATGATGGGTGGTCCGCTTTTTCTCAGTCTGTTCGTCAAAGATTTCTGCATCCCAAGGGGAGAAGCGGCTAATGTGCGTGTCCCGCCAATGAGTGTTGTTGTTGTTATCGATTGTTTTAAACAGATGTAATTTGCTTAAATCAATTTGGAATAAAAAGATTGCTTTGCTCTATAGTGTTGTTTTTGGTTTACAACCATGTCGTTTTCCATCTCAGCTATAGAATGTGTTTCATTTCAGCCTTTGATTATTTATTATTTTAATGCCCGTTTGAATTCGAAAGAAGAACTCTTGAAACCGTGTTTGTTTTCTGTAGGGTTTAATATTTATACCATTAGTCAAGAGTGGTAACCCTTTGAAAGGTGAATAACATTATCTTGAAATAAGTTGCCCTTAATCTTCACCATGGTTTTGTTAATAAAGCGAAGCAACTAATTTATATAAAGTTAAACAATTAAATAAAGTTAATTTACGATTTTAATTATATGATGTATCCTCTTCTATATCTTACATAATTACCTACACAAATCCGTAATGCAAACACATCCAGGGGGGACAACTTATTGTGGCTTAATTTGAGGTGTGCTTGCGATTGCGTGATTAGCAAATTATAGAAACAAATTTTATTTTGTGACAAACAATATAAGAGTTTTTTAAGAAGAATCCGTAATGCATGTATGGGCTATAGATCAAATAAAATCGATCATACAACTCAATATATCTTCTTGATGATTATCGAAAGGGGTTGCAAGCCCTAACGATAATCCTTCGTGATTCGAATATTAAACCAAGCTTATACATTGCATTGTTACGTGGTCGGAGTAGATTCGGAACCTTAGATATTTTTCTCCACCAATTTAATCAATTACCATTTTTCTTTAGTTTAATTACTCTTGAGAATCAAATCAATCAACTATCTTGCCTTCGAATTAAAATAGAGATCAATCGAAAATAATGTAATTTAGCCAATCTGTCTATGTGGATCGACACTCGGACTTAGCCACTATTCTCTAGAGTATTAGTTATTTCCTTGTTTTTATAAATGTATTTTTGACTCGGTATGACACGGTCAATTAGCAAATTATAGAAACAAATTTTATTTTGTGACAAACAATATAAGGATTTTTCACTACAACAAATTACACAATTGCCAACCAAAAATCCCTACTAAAATAACTTAGTCTCCAATTTCTACACCATTGCCGACTAGATACCTTTTAGTTGGCTAATAGTGATTTTAATCCCCTACTAAACTAATTTAGTCCGGCAAACTCTACATTTTCCGACTAGAATTTTTTTTGGTCGGGAACAATATGGCACGAAAAAATAATTTTGGTGGGAATTTAATTCCCGACTAAATCCTTGGTCGGCCATAGTTTTTCGAGAATTTAGTATTTGACAAAAAAATTCACCGGGAATATTTTTTATTTCCCTACTAAATAACTAGTCGGCAAATGTTGGATGATATTTCCCAACCAGATTATTTAGTCAGCATTGAGTTTGCAAAAAAAATATTCATAGGCCACAGTACTTGTTCCGCACACACGTGATCCAACCCATTGCAAAATACTGCAATTTTTTTTAGCAATTATTTTAGCAATCAAACCGTTGATTTTGTTATTTTCTAATGAAACATTCCCCGACTAGAATTTAGTAGGCAAATTGCAACACAAGCCCGACTAGAATTTAGTAGGCAAATTCCAACACAATCTCGACTAGATTTTAGAAGGCAAATTCCAACACATTCCCGACTAGATTTTAGTAGGCAAATTCCAACACATTCCCGACTAGAATAATATTACCGACTAAATTTTGGGTCGGGACCCGTTGTCGCCAATGTATACACCTTGGCCGACTAAATATTTTTTAGTCGGCGACGACATTTGCCGACAAGAATTACCCGACTAAAAATTCCGACCAAAAATCTAGTCCGGAAAATATTTTGCCGACTAAAATGGCCACTTTAGCCGACTAGAATTTAGTCGGGATTTGTGAAATTTCTTGTAGTGTTTTAAGAAGAATCCGTAATGCATGTATGGGCTATAGATCAAATAAAATCATACATTTTCGAATTGGAATATGAAGAGCACGAAGTCTTTTTGTCAAAGGAAATATAAATCCCGATTGTGGTCAAAAAAGTATATTATAAAAATTTTAGATTATTTTTGTCCTTATTCACAAAAATTTAAGTTTAGTTAATATTTTTTTACTCTTTAGATTCTCTCATTGATACGAATCAATAATCCACAAAAAAATCGACACAAAACTATCAAATGAAAAAAATAAAAAATTGAATAAAAAGCAACCGTTAATCTACTAATTGTTTAGAGATATCTTTTCTTTTCTATTTCATTTGTACTTTTTACACTGAACAAACTGTACAAAACCTGAAATAAATGCTTTACTTGAGTCCAGGGTCATAATAATAGCATAGTATAGTAATTAGCTCCATGCAGGACTGTGAATATGACACCAATGGCGATATAATGATTATTAATTTCATGACAACTATGCATTACACAAAATTAAGCCACAAGTTACATGTGGACTCATTTAAGATAACAAAACATTTAAATCTTGGTTTACGTGGGAACTAACTCAATCATATCACAATTTACATGTGAACTTTTTTTGAAATTTTGATTTACATGGGAACTAATTCAACATTACCACAATTTACATGCGAACTCATTTAATATACAAAACAAGATATTTTCAAATCTTGATTCACATGGGAACTAATTCATTTAATTTAAAAAGATACTTGCCTCCTGTATATCATGATGCGGGTGCGTTACCTTCTTTTTTGTTCCCCTCGATGTACCCTTGTCGTGTTATGCTATATTTGTTTGTTGATTAAAAAAAAAAACTTGGTTTACATGGGAACTAACTTAATATTTCATATATCAAGATACATTCAAAATAAATGACACAAGATAATCAATAAAAACACGTATACGCAAATATGGTCACTTTAGGGTTTGGAACTATAGATATCTACTCCTTTGTGTTTTTGAGATAAGAGTACGAAATCAATCATTTAGGTTTTCTTTGTCAGACTATGTGAAATCCTCAAGCTTTTCTTCTTCCTCTAACTCTATCTAATTGGCACTGTTTGAGTGGTTTAGGTGAGCGATATGAGATAAAGTCTAACATGTGCAGTTCACACCATGGCCTCCTACATTTTGGTGGTCCACCTTTTCTTTCTTATCAAGAATTCCTACATGAAATTAAAGAGAGTGGTTGTTGCTCATGACATATCGTCGAGTGGCCAATTAATTAGCCAGGCATGGTACAGTGAGGATTACATTAAATGTATTACGTATGGAAAACGAAACAAGGTCTATATAAACCTGCTTAAAGGAGAAAACAGAAGTTATAAGACCAAGCAAAAGGGAAAAAAAAAAAAAAAGGAAGAAGAAGTAAGTAACAATGGTTTACAGTCGTTTGGTTGATCTTGTTGTCTTCATGATGGGTGGTCCATATGTTTTCGATATGTTCGCGAAGTGTTTTTGCATCCCGGGGCGAGAAATGGCCGAGGTTCGTGTTTCATCAACAAGTGATGAGGGTATCCGTTATTCGAACCAGATGTAATTTGCTTGAATCAAATTGAAATAAGGAGATTATTTTGCTCCGTGTCTTTCTTTTATTTTGCTATAGTATTATTTTCTGTTTTTGTCATCGTCCTTTTTGAATTTTCTTTCCCAACTAAAATATTAAGTCTGTTGAGATTGACGATTTACTATTATCATTAGTATGCATATGGTTTCTACAATAACGATAGTATTCAATGCACTGCTTTAGATTGGTAGCAACCTTTACAGGCCAAACTCGATCATATCTCAAAATTGTCAGTATCACATTGGCAGCACTCAGTCCGATTATTCTCTTTCAGGTTATTTTGGAATGCTCGTAAAATCAAATAGGCTTGAGAATTTAAATGTCGTGCTTCAAAAAGCTAGTAATGAATAAAAATTTAACCTTCAGATTAGTACAAAAATGTTTTTGATCTAGAAAAAAAAAATGCCAAAATTCAATACCGACGTCGATGTTTTCTTTGGAAGGCTGTGTTGGATGCGTGAATGGACTTGTAAAAGAGGAAATGTTACATGTCATTGCTTTCATTTCCATACAGTGCTACCCAGCTAATTTTTGGAGGAAAAACAAATGGCCGGAAAATACAAAACCAATTAAACAATCCCAGTTATTTTTTTCACAAAAGGAAATTTTATTAAGCTTGATAAAGGTACATCGAGGCGAGGATAACGATTGGTGAGAGCACAATACAATAATGCTAACAAGAATGGCATCCAAATATTATGAAAACAAAACGAAAAAACCACGCCCCCAAGGAAACATCCAATAATATGCAATGGTTGGATATGGTTCCTCTATCTCAATGTACCCATTGTCGAGTTTCAATAATATTTTTTCCGTTTCAAAAAAAAAAAGGAAACATCCAAGAAGGCAGTTGGATGAAACAGTAATAACAAAATCAATGACGTCACAATTTTTAGAGTGCATTTCTTGGTTTTAAATATCGGCCGTTACGTAACGATTTTTTACCCCTCCGATACCGTTACACCCCGGTATACCGTTGTAGGGGATGGTTCTTACTTTTAGCCAAATGTGATGAGCTGGAGAGGTATGGATTGTCAACAGTAAAGACACAGTAAGAAAGGGAATAAGATGGTCTAGAAGAAGGGTGAAGAACAGGGCAGATGTGCACAGAAAGAACTAAGGCAGTGGATTGCTCTCAGTCTAATCCGTGATACCCATGGTGACCTAGGAGATGGGGCAAGATTTCACTAGAGAGAATGTTCTCCTCCCACTCAGTGATTACCCTTTTCTCTCTCTAGGATGGCATGTGCTCTGCCAGGATTTTCACCAACCTCTGGGCATTGAAAGGGAATGTCCCATATTTATAGGCACCTTTGGACCAATGATCAGGTGTCAGGATGTCATCCTATAATATGATGACATGTGTCTTTTCCGTACAACCTGACCGCACGGGTGACGTCATCACCGCGCAGGTGTCCCGCACGGTGACAAGTCATTCCCCCGCGCAGCGATCCTCTTGCTCTTTATAGCCACCAAACCACTAGATCTCCCTTATTCCCGTAAGGGCAAGGTCATGACATGTTCGGTCGCGCCGATACCGCAGCCAAGCCTCAGGGGGCCCCCGGGGTCCTTCCTTCAGACCGCAGCAGGTATAATTACCTGGGCTAAATTAGACTAGCTTTTCGCGTTCATGCCCATGTTCTGGGCCGCGCTAGTCGTTTGGGCCATGGGCTTTTCTCCTGTCCGGATAACCCGTGGTTGTCCAAGCACTACCCTTACTGGGCTTAGGGTGCGTGCTTGACCGTTCGGGTGATTAATAATTAACTAGAATGTCGTCCCAAGCGTAGGACTATCGACCGGTGCAGCACAATAAATCCGGAAGTACCGGAGTCGAACCACAGAGACGGTCTACGATGCTTAACTCAAACAATGTCGGCTTTACGTTTGTAATTGGCTCTCAGGTAGCCACCCCTTGCTCAAATGATTTGATTAATTAACTAAATTAAACTGATTTAACTACTGGACTCTGAATTTAAAAAGGAGAGCACAGCCGTGGGCACTACAGTGCTCGCGACTAGCCTAATCCATGTTCACTCGGGCCACAATTATCCAATTAACTGATTTTAAAATAGGAAAAGTAATCCCCAACAAATGCGCACCACCTGTCACCAGTCTCCGTGCGCATTCGAAATCTGGCAATGCCCGGGTTTTGTTTGTTAGAAAAGTTCTCGTATTCTAAAATTGCTCCTCAATTAAATTAATTCGGTCCCGAGGTGAAACATAAATTAGCCTAGCCACGGGACACCTTCGTCCCGCGACCGCACCCTATACGACTACTCACTCATGATTATAATAACTACAGAAATCAAATTATACCTAGATCTAAGCATGATTAAAGAATAAAATGTGAAAGCAATAGAAAAACGATACCGTAAGATTGCAAAGAAGAAATTAAACTTGATTATTAAGCGCAACACCAATCCGGAAGATGAAGTTCTGAAAATCTCGAGCAACTTGAAACGCAGAATACTGAAAAAAAATGGTAGCCGAAAACTTGAAAACCAAAACCTAAGTAAAATTCGTGGAACCCTAATCTGGGTTAAAACAAAGGTATTTATACTAATCTAGTAATCCTAAAGAAAAACAACGAAAAACCGAAACTATCCATCGCGGAACGACCGAAACGATGACGTTCACTGCGCCTGCTAAGCGCTCGGTAGCGCTACCAAGAAATGGGGTAGCGCTACGCTCGCTACCCCTAAAACCGCCGCCCTTGCTTTGACCGTTGACCATCCGCAAACCGGTAACGCTACACCCCTTTTGGTGTAGCGCTCAAGAACCTTCTGTTCAATTTTTGGACCTTTTTGTGCCCACTTTGAGCGCTCCAGATAAATGGGGTAGCGCTCCCGACGGTTTTCGACCACTTTCATGTAAAATCCGCTCTAACACTTAGCCTCCTCAGCCTTTCTCACTCTTGGTCTACGTGCATGCTTTCCCAACAACTCCAAAACACCTCAAATTCCTGCACTTAAGCACAAATACAAAATCCAACCACGTGCACGCATTAAATGGAAAATGAAGCTTAAACCGCACGTCTAACATGCTAAATCTACCCTACTTAGGCGCTTAAATACATGGATTTCACGCGCCTATCACATCCCCCAACTTGAGCGTTGCTAGTCCCTAGTAACGAACGAAACGAAAAGAATAAAAACAACACAACGACTCAATAAGGGATACGAGGGTTATGCAACCTGTACAAAATCCAGTGAACAATTTAAATATCATCTCGTTACTACCCACAACTCGGTCACATGCATGCTCTAACAAAAATTCGAACTATTCCATTCCTTGACAAGGTTTAAGATAGAGTGCTTCCACGTGCCACAATATCACTCATACTCACTGAAACACTCTACATCCCATGTGAGGCGCCTGGCGATCAATCGTGGAATGAACAAATGCCACGTGCCAGTCAAATCAACGCCGAATTATGCAATGAAAACTCACGAATCAAGACACCACACATTCATAACCAAATATAACACATGCATGCAGGAGAGTCAAACGACGTGCCTCGGGTCAACTAAGGACTTCATTAGGCTTATAATGACCGTGGTTGCAAAAAGGAAAGATAACATGCAAAGGGTGACGGACTATGGAAGCGCATGGACAGTCTACCCTGACTGGCCGCCACCTCGACTCCGGCACCACATCGGTACAATATTCGACTCAAACATAACAAGAGTACGGGATAACAGTTAAAAATTAAGACTCAAAATCCACCGACTCAACAAATACTCTCCAAACATGAATGATAACACCACCACCCCGGCTAGCTCTGCGTACTACGCCTTCGTGCTCACATCCTCGAAATCATAGCTCAAGTAATCCAACTCAGGTTGCCTCTTAGGGTTCCATAACTTTGGTAAGTTTAGGTTTGGAAGGTTTAGAGGTTAAGGTTTGAATGGAGAAGAAGGAAGCGGGAAAATGAGAATGATGGGGTGGAGAGAGAGAGAGAGTGGGGAAAAATTGGATGGTCCCCTCAACTTGACCGCGTTTTCTTCTCTCTTTTTTTTTTCTCCTTTTTTTTTTCCTTGATTTTTTTTTCTTTTGATTTTTTTTTTCTTTTACGCGGCTACTATGATTTACTCTCTCTTTCCTCTTATTATGGGAAAATAGTTTATGGATGGTTTAGAATGGTTAGAAATTGGGTTTATTGATACAAGATGATTCAGGGCTAGGTTTAAGGCGGGTTTGTTTTTTGACTGGAACAAAGGGTTTTTATTTTTATTTTTTTTAAACCAAAGACATGGCACCCACAAGCGACATTTTAATTTCTCCAAAACGACGATGCTCCTTATTCCAATGATTCGAGGCCTCTAAAATGCGCACAGAGCTGGACCACCAAATGAATTCCACCCTAACACTGGTTCCCTAGGTTTGACACAGGAACTGACATGGACTGGTTTAAAGATGGGGGCAATGGGACACATTTAGTGGTTTAATCATGCAAAAATGGCCTTGTTTCATCCCCTAAGCACGTCACCAACTCTCACACATGCATGCAAAATATTTAAACTATGATATGTGATACAAACGCCTACTATTTTGTGCAAGTGCGGAAAGTGAAGAACAATGAAACATGGGATGCGTTAAGGACATACTGTGCACACGGTGGGAACACCTACTCAAACTTGCTTATGGTGCGGAAAATACTCAAACAGGGATGCCAGATATATGCATGTGAACAAGTTAAACAGGCAAACAAAGAGACAAGAATCTAGCATGCTCGCCTAACTCATACAAACAAGCATAACAATCGTATCCCCAGACTAAAAAATTAACCAAAAATTTAAAAAGATAACCCCTAAACTACTAGCAACACTCAAAACAAACCAAACGTGTACAAAGTACACCCCTTCCCCCAACTTGAAAATTGCTCTGTCCCCAGAGCATGAAGACAAAACATAAAAATAAAAGAACAAGGGGAAAGAGATGGACCGACGGATGGCAGCCAACCATCACGACCCCGGCCGATCTATGGGGAATTTGCCACCATTGTCGCTGGTCGTCATCAGAACTGCTCTCAGGATCTAAGTCTGCAAAAGACGCAAGAACCAACTACCTACTAGGCAACAAATGATGTCAGTACTGCCCGCATGTGAAAGCCGGGCCACAACAAATAAAATAAAGCAAATAACGAACACCACCAGACATTCACGCAGTCTCACGTGTCATATTTTTCTCCCCATCCCCCAACTGAAGTGAAAGAGTGGGTGGCTATACAAGACCATCAGATTTTTATTTTTTTTTTCGTGAAAAACTGAAAGACAAACGCGAATATACAAGAATTTCCCTTACTAACCGGAGCTGGGCACACGATCCTTATTTTAATAGCGGCGTGCGAAGCTATAAATACCCAAGTCAATGATGGGTACCCCTATTGCTAGGGGTCGGGTCCACACTCAATGAAGAGCATGGTACGCGTGAGCTACCCGTCAAAACATGGCTGAAAAAGCCTACTCAGCCTGCATCTAAAAGCTTCACAACCTCAGCCCGAACCACTTCTTTCATATGGGGATTCAAGTGCCGCTGAGGCTGCCTAGAAGGTTTCACACTATACTCAACCTCCACACTCTCCTCAACATTTAACATCCCTAGCCGACTTCCTACCTCCTCATCATCCTCACCCAAAGTACTAACACTATAGACATCCACCTCCATTTTCTCCTTGCCAACAGATAACTGGACCTTGCCAGTTTTGCAATTCATAACAGCATTGGAGGTGGCTAAGAAAGGACGACCTAAAATGATGGGAGTCTTTTCTAGAACCTCGGGATTTGAGCAGGTGTCTAGGACAATAAAATCTGCAGGGAATTGGAACTCACCTACCTTAATCATCACATCCTCCACCACACCCTTTGGTACTCTCACACTCCGATCCGCCAACTGCAGCGTGACAGGAGAAGCTCTCAGATTGCCTAGGCCCAGTCTTAAGTATGCGGAATAAGGGAGTAAATTAACACTCGCCCCCAAGTCCAACAATGCTTTATCGAATGTCTGGCCTGCGATAGCTATAGGGATGGTGGGACACCTTGGATCCTTGCACTTGGTAGGAATCTCAGTTTGAAAAATGGAGCTCACTACCTCGGTCAAAACCACGTTGTTCTGACTCTTGCGCTTTGTTGTGCAAAGGTCCTTCAGAACCTTCGCACACTGGGGAAAAGACTCAATTGCCTCCATCAGAGTAATAGGGAACTGCACCCTCTTAAAAAGTTCTAACATCTTATGATTCATACTCTGCTTAGGCTTCACCGCCAACCTCTGGGGAAATGGAGCTAATGGCATCGCTGGCAGCGTTGGAGTCATGGGGGCCGCAACAGCAGGCACCACCACCTTAGGTGACTCCTCACTCTCCTCTACCTCCTTCCTAGGGACATTGACAATATCAGGAGTTGCTCTCGGTGCATCCACTGGCTCCAAGGGTGGAACCTGTTTTTGCTTTGTCTGAATGGTCTTACCAATCGATTTCCCACTCCGGAGAATGGTGATCGACTTAGCCCCCTCCTGATTCTGACTCTGAGTATTAGGACATGTAGGATGTCCTAAGTAATGGGCACCCGCTGAACTACCCTGAGCTGGAAATCTACCCCTCTCCTGCTGCAGTTGACCGACAACCGCAATGAGTTGTGACATCTGGGTTGTAAGGGCTCCTATTTGCTGCCTTGTTTCAGTTTGAAATGTCATCTGTGATTGCATCAGGGAATTGACATTATCCTCTAACTTATGATCACGCGCGGTCATCTGTGAATAGCCTGGGGGAGGACCACTAGTGGATGGACCTGCCCCCCTACCAGGCTGTGACTGGTAGTTATAAGGGATGACTTGGCCTTGCGGAGGCCTGGGTGCTTGGGACTGATGAAACTGTTGCGGCGGAGGCGGCGCAAGGAGTTGCGCTTGACCTCCACCTGCGGGTCTATGGTCTGACCACCCAAAGTTGGGGTGATCTCTCCATCCCGGGTTATACGTATTTGAGTGTGGGTCCCAATTCCTCACAGCATTTACCTCTTCCTGATTATTCTGACTCGCTCCCTTAGCAGCTAAAAATCCGGGGCATGCAGTTGCGATGTGCCCCTTACACTCACACCACACACAGACTTCCTCTATACTGACCTCATGCACTGGACGAGTCTACCTCACTTCTAATTCCTCTAGCTTCTGCGCCATCTTTTCAACCTGGGCCTGGAGTCGCTGGTCACGTATGGTAACGGGGATAACATTGGACCCAGAAGGTCCGGACCGATCAAAATCAGAGGGTTCTAACGCCCTCTGCCTATCTGCTAGGTCATCCAGAAAATCCCAACCCTCATCCGCAGTTTTGGACAAGAAGTCGTCCCCTTTACACGAATACTCTATGTGCTGGATTGTCTCAGCGTTGAGACCCAGGTGAAAGAATTTGACCAACTGTATCTTCTCAAAACCAGGGTGTGGCATTCTTAGGAGCAAATCTTTGAAACGCTCCCATGCCTTCACAAAAGACTCTCCCCTCTCTTGCCTAAAGCCTTGGATTTGACGCCTTAAAATATTAGTTTTAGCCTCAGAAAAATATTTTCTGTAAAACTCGTCACGCACATGCGCCCATGTGGTGAAGGACTGAGGCTTTTGCATTCTGAACCATCTAAGTGCGCCATCTTTTAAAGTTGCCTCAAACAGCTTGAGGCAGGCATTGTCGTATTGGGTAGTAGACGCCAGGTTGCGCACTAACCCCTCAAACGTCCGCACATGTTCGTACGGATCATCAGACTCTCTCCCATAGAAGTTAGGGAGGCTATTCAGGACACCAGGTTTTACAGTGAAGGCATTGCGTGCCTCCTGTGTCTCTCGAGGAAACACAATCGGCCCGGGAGGAGTGGTCCTCTCGGGATTCAAGTGCTGCCTCAACGACGGTTGTTGAATTACCTGCTGGTCTCCCATTTCAAAAGATTCTGGTTCGGAAACTGACTCTGACTCTGACTGATAAAGCGGATTATTGAAATTAACTGACTCGACAGGTAAATCTATGTAGAGTCCACTAATGGTAATGGACTCCGACCGATTCTCTACTGACTCTGACAAAGAATTTGAAGACTCTGACTGACTCGACCTGTTCTCTATCCTAACCAAGCGATTTGTACGATCACGGTAAAAGAGAGGATCAGGCTTACGTACGACTTGCTTATCTCTACCTATGATGACTCAACTACAAATTTAACAAACACTAAACTAACACCGTTTGAACACACGTCACCGTCCCCGGCAACGGCGCCAAAAATGCTTGACCGTTCGGGTGATTAATAATTAACTAGAATGTCGTCCCAAGCGTAGGACTATCGACCGGTGCAGCACAATAAATCCGGAAGTACCGGAGTCGAACCACAGAGACGGTCTACGGTGCTTAACTCAAACAATGTCGGCTTTACGTTTGTAATTGGCTCTCAGGTAGCCACCCCTTGCTCAAATGATTTGATTAATTAACTAATTAAACTGATTTAACTACTGGACTCTGAATTTAAAAAGGAGAGCACAGCCGTGGGCACTACAGTGCTCGCGACTAGCCTAATCCATGTTCACTCGGGCCACAATTATCCAATTAACTGATTTTAAAATAGGAAAAGTAATCCCCAACAAATGCGCACCACCTGTCACCAGTCTCCGTGCGCATTCGAAATCTGGCAATGCCCGGGTTTTGTTTGTTAGAAAAGTTCTCGTATTCTAAAATTGCTCCTCAATTAAATTAATTCGGTCCCGAGGTGAAACATAAATTAGCCTAGCCACGGGACACCTTCGTCCCGCGACCGCATCCTATACGACTACTCACTCATGATTATAATAACTACAGAAATCAAATTATACCTAGATCTAAGCATGATTAAAGAATAAAATGTGAAAGCAATAGAAAAACGATACTGTAAGATTGCAAAGAAGAAATTAAACTTGATTATTAAGCGCAACACCAATCCGGAAGATGAAGTTCTGAAAATCTCGAGCAACTTGAAACGCAGAATACTGAAAAAAAATGGTAGCCGAAAACTTGAAAACCAAAACCTAAGTAAAATTCGTGGAACCCTAATCTGGGTTAAAACAAAGGTATTTATACTAATCTAGTAATCCTAAAGAAAAACAACGAAAAACCGAAACTATCCATCGCGGAACGACTGAAACGACGACGTTCACTGCGCCTGCTAAGCGCTCGGTAGCGCTACCAAGAAATGGGGTAGCGCTACTGCTTCGCTACCCCTGCGCGTTGACCGGCTACCCTTGCTTTGACCGTTGACCATCCGCAAACCGGTAGCGCTACACCCCTTTTGGTGTAGCGCTCAAGAACCTTCTGTTCAATTTTTGGACCTTTTTGTGCCCACTTTGAGCGCTCCAAATAAATGGGGTAGCGCTCCCGACGGTTTTCGACCACTTTCATGTAAAATCCGCTCCAACACTTAGCCTCCTCAGCCTTTCTCACTCTTGGTCTACGTGCATGCTTTCCCAACAACTCCAAAACACCTCAAATTCCTGCACTTAAGCACAAACACAAAATCCAACCACGTGCACGCATTAAATGGAAAATGAAGCTTAAACCGCACGTCTAACATGCTAAATCTACCCTACTTAGGCGCTTAAATACATGGATTTCACGCGCCTATCAGTGCGCGCCGCTGAGGCGCCTCGACCAAGAAGGTCCCACGCCAGTAGCCCCCCGCGCCGCGCGGAGATTTGCGCGAAGTGCGCCACGTGTCACGCGGATATCGTGCCACATGGGTGACACGTGTCATTATCCCAATTGTGGGTCAATGTTGACCCTGGTCAACAAGGGGTCTCACGCTGACCTCCCCTACAACTGTTGAGAGGGAAAAATGTTTTCAGCCCCTCTGATACCGTTACACCCCGGCATACCATTGAGACGGAAAAATCGCATGTGTACCGGTTCCCGTTACGTATTGATCTGTATCCAATACTCAACCGTTACAGAGAAGAGAACAAACACATGCATGCTGAAAGCCAAAATGTAGAATCCACATTAATATAGGAAAAGAAATCGAGAAAAGGGATTACAAGTATTGATTTGAATAAATCAGTTTAAGAAATTCCGACCTTCATTTTGTACATGTTCAAATGTTATATTTTGAGACCCTTATAAAATCAAACAATTTCTCTGCTTGGATGATTTACTCAAAGAAATTCATGGGTCGATCTCAATTAGTTCTCTAAGTTTGTTAAAGATGTTGGAGATATGCCTTGAATTCAAGACGTTCGAAGAAAGGTACAATTTTTGGTGCGAGAATTTCAGTTTCAGCATCTCTGGACCGGACCAAGGGAAACCGGTTTCAGACCAGCGAATCTAGGACGTTTTGGGAGCTCGCAGCAGTGTTGGTCCGCAGTTGGTCCGGACCAGGTCCGGACCGGGTCCGGACGAAGGGTACCGGTTGGTGTAGTTTTGCTCCAGTATCTCGGGTCCGGACTAGGTAAGCTTGGTCCGGTCGAACGGGGCGGCGGCTGCGCGTTTTAATGTGTTTTCGTTTAGGAAATCCTATTGCGTTTAGGATTTCCTATTGTGTTTAGACTTTCATGGTAATGCTTTGATTGTGTTTCTTATAAATAGAGGCCTTGGGGGCTATTAGGGTTTGGACTTCTTGAGTGAATCCCTTTGAGGGAGCCCCCATGGGGCTCTCCGTAGTATTAGGGTTTCTTGGTTGTTCCATTGGTCTTGTCTTGTCTTGGGATTGGAGATATCTAGGGTTTGGAGTCGTCTCTTTCGTGTATGTGAGGCTTTGATGCTCTATTAGGGCTTCTAATAGAGATTTGTTCCTAGATATCTATTGGATGCTTCAAGTAGAGTTACGGGTATAGCCGGCTCTTTGTAATTTCTCCCCATTGATAGTGAGTCCTCTTGCTCTTTCCCCGTGGACGTACCTCTAGAGCTTCGTGCTTGGGAGGGAACCACGTAAATCCTTGTCTCTTGTTTTCTTGTTGGTTTGGTTATATTCTCTACTTCGAGTTTTGGCACAACAATTGGTATCAGAGCTCCGGGTTCAAACCGAGGCTTGTGTTTTTTCCGCTGCGTTTGTGCATTCGGGGTCGTTGTCTATGGCGGCTCGCTTTGAAGTTGAGAAGTTGGTGCAACAAGAAACAAGCAAGGTTTTGTTGTGCGAAAGTTGAAGAAGCCTGCTGATACGTAGGATGGTGTTTTCGAGGATTTCGTGCGAAGGTGGTTTTGGGAGAATTTTGGATTTGAAGCAGCGCCTTTATGCAATTCGTATGAAGGAGGTACGCCTGAGAAAGACTATTGGTGAGTTGTTTCGGATTATTTTTGGTTATGCTCCTTTTGAGATACAGTTATGGAGGCCGTTTGGGGTGCTTCATGTTAGGTTTTGTCATGGAGATTCGGGTCCATTAATAATTGGATTCAACTATTGGGAGTATGCGTGAGGGCATACAAGGCTCCGTGGTGGGGTCATGGGGCTCTGCGGTAGGAGTCGGTTAACTCTGTGTGGAGTTATGAGCACGTCTTCTTTGGCATCACCATGGATGCATTGGGTGCACACTTGGATGAAGATGGTTGCTTGTTTTGGTGTTTAGCTTCGGGTGGAGTTCGAGCGGATCTTTGTGGGCATTCTTGGAGGGGTGCATTGGGTGAGCGGTGCATTGGGTGAAGATGGAGGCTCAATTTGGAGGCACTTGCGGCTAATTTTTGGTCGTGTTTGCAAGGTCAAACAGGTGTGTTTGAGCCTTGTGTGGTGGTGCCATTGGTGATCTACCCTTGTGCTATTGGAGGGAAGAGCGAGTGTTGAGAGGATTGCACTGTGTTGTTGGCTTGGAAGGGAATTCAAGTCAAGGTGGAGATTGTTGGAGATATGCCTTGAATTCAAGACGTTCGAAGAAAGGTACAATTTTTGGTGCGAGAATGTCAGTTTCAGCATCTCTGGACCGGACCAAGGGAAACCGGTTTCAGACCAGCGAATCTAGGACGTTTTGGGAGCTCGCAGCAGTGTTCGTCCGCAGTTGGTCCGGACCAGGTCCGGACCGGGTCCGGACGAAGGGTACCGGTTGATGTAGTTTTGCTCCAGTATCTCGGGTCCGGACTAGGTAAGCTTGGTCCGGTCGAACGGGGCGGCGGCTGCGCGTTTTAATGTGTTTTCGTTTAGGAAATCCTATTGCGTTTAGGATTTCCTATTGTGTTTAGACTTTCATGGTAATGCTTTGATTGTGTTTCTTATAAATAGAGGCATTGGGGGCTATTAGGGTTTGGACTTCTTGAGTGAATCCCTTTGAGGGAGCCCCCATGGGGCTCTCCGTAGTATTAGGGTTTCTTGGTTGTTCCATTGGTCTTGTCTTGTCTTGGGATTGGAGATATCTAGGGTTTGGAGTCGTCTCTTTCGTGTATGTGAGGCTTTGATGCTCTATTAGGGCTTCTAATAGAGATTTGTTCCTAGATATCTATTGGATGCTTCAAGTAGAGTTACGGGTATAGCCGGCTCTTTGTAATTTCTCCCCATTGATAGTGAGTCCTCTTGCTCTTTCCCCGTGGACGTACCTCTAGAGCTTCGTGCTTGGGAGGGAACCACGTAAATCCTTGTCTCTTGTTTTCTTGTTGGTTTGGTTATATTCTCTACTTCGAGTTTTGGCACAACAAAAGAAATATCAAAACATTAAGCATATAAGTAGTTAGTTTATTTCTTATCTGAAGAAGTACGACTCTTCGTAATGGACTAAAATTACGAGACAAAGAGAGTAATATTCTTGCACGAAATGAAAGCATGCATGGTTTTCTTAAACGGAAGTACCTTGAAATTACCATATGGTGAATTGAGGAAAAACTACGCAAAAGAAAAGGGTAAAAAGAGGACAAGTGGTGATATATTGAGGATGGTTTACAGTCATTTGGTGGATCTTGTTGTGTTCGTGATGGGTGGTCCATTTAATTTCGAGATGTTCGTTAAGGGCTTTTGCATCCCGGGTCAAGAAAAGGCGGATGCTCGTGTTTTATCAACGAGCGATGGCGGTACCCGTTGTTCTAAGAAATTGTAATTTGCTTGAATCAGTTTGAAATAAGGATTAATAATTAGTTCGCATACAAATTTTTTTCTTGGATGATGTATTTGTTGCACTCAAAGAAATTCATGGGTCGATCTCAATTAGTTATCTCTATGCATAAAATATTTATATCTATCAACACATTATGCACATCAATACGTAGTTAGTATGTTCTCACCCAAAGAAGTACGATTCTTTATAATGGACTAAAATGAAAGCATTAAAAAACATATATTGCATATAACACTAACATGTATGATCACAACGCTTACCACTTCCCATCTAATACGCAAATTGTTAATCGATTCAGACTCTTTCCAGTACCATTTTTAGGACTTTCATTTTGTAAAATTCGTCGAGAACATTGTGATTATTAATTGATAAGATTTTAGGACAAATTTGTCTTTAAAAAATATGTTAGCATACTACACTGAAACACATGATAATTAATAACGAGAGTAAGTAATAGGCCGAATCTCGCTTTAACGCAGAAATTAAAAAGAATTCTTCTGCTCTTGAATCCAAAAATACAACTCAATCTACAATCTTTCGGACCAATATGCCCCCGGGACCATTCATTGTCCACAACCCAAAAGTCATTGCCATATTTGACGCCGTCAATTTTCCGTCCTCTTCGACACCATGAAAGTTGGTAACTAACGCCAAAAAAAATACATACACCATAAAAACATAATATTCCGCATGTTTTCATTTACAGCTTTAATCATACTCAAAATTCCAAAATGAAAAGGGTACGTAATAGGAGGCTAGGAGCCCCATTTCATAATCCATACTCAAAATTCCAAAATGAAAAGGGTAAGTAGCCGGAGGCTAGGAGCCCCATTACATAATCCAACAAAAAGAACTTCATTTACGAACAAGACTTGTTATCATCTACAGAAATCAGTCAACGGAAATCAAAATGAAGAGTTGTATGTGGCCTCCATCATTAGACCCTGCATAAAAAACGAGCAATATGATGAAAACAAAGTTACATGACGTTAGAAAATTAAAAAAACAAATGCTGTCATTTATTTATTTATTTATTTGTTTTGCATATGTAATCATATTAGTACCATGAATGTAGAACACTTAGGGTCTTGGGACACCATAATGAGGGTTTGGAGATCCATATTTGCCTGTAAAATACTGGGATCAAAATAATGTTTCGAGAACAAAAACATGAGGTATAAAAAAGAATAAAGGGTAAGAGATGCTGACCTCGTGGAGAAGCTACGGAGATGACGATCACGAGTCTCTCCTGCGGCACAACATCTGCTCCTCCTTTTCTCTTTTTTGTATTTTAATCTATCTGCCTTTTTCTCTTCTCTGTATTCTCTATTATTGGGTTGTAGCCTTTTAAGTAATTCTTGGAACCTTTAAGGGGTAAGTTCGGCTTGAAAAAATGGTTGGGTTAATTCTAGTTAGCATTTACACCACTAGTAATTGACTGTACCATTATTAGACACTATTTAGATGATGTGGCACTTGGTGATTGGTTTGGAGGAAAAGTGGGGTTTTACACCGCCGGTGTAAAGAATGTTTTCTCTTTCACGAATCGTTCCTTTTCAAACAGCACATAGCTAGTCCATCGGCTGTTTAGGCAAAAACAAAACAAATAGGCATCTTAGTAATCCAGGAAATATTTTGCAATATAGTGAATTTAATTTCATGCTCTCCCGAGAAGTATATAAATCCCATCACTCAAACACAGTCATTCAAAAAAAAAATCAGCGGGAGAGTCTAGACAACAATAGTTTCATTTTAATTTACTTATGTTGATCGGGAAGAGTATGATTTTGCCGCGAAACTTTTTCCTGAACGTTTTCGTAAAAAAACCATACGCGTAAAGAAAATGGTTGTTGTTCATGTTATATCATCAAGTGACAGGGACTTTCAACTCATGAGGTATTTTTTCGCTTTTAATAAAGAAATTGCATTTGCTACTACAAAACAAGCATGCAATTGAAGTTATTTAATGCCATTTTAGATTTGTACGCCCTTACAGGTATGCAAACATAAATCCTGCTTGTCCATCAAGAAACGAAACAAGTTAAAGATGTGTGCTTGCTTTCTTTCAGGGTCCTGTTTAAATTTGGTAACCCATTCTTTGTACAGGAGGAACAGAGGCAGCGAAGATGGTGAGCTGCCTTACACACCTGTTTTTTGCGGATGATCTAGTTCTATTTGGTCGTGCCGATGTTGACACTTGTACAATCATTGCTTTGGTTCTTAAGGATTTCTGTGGGTTGTCGGGCCAAAAAATCAACTTTAATAAATCTCGGGTCTTTTATTCCACAAATGTTGCAGAGGAGGTGAAAAATGAATTGTCTGAAATTCTTAACATTGCACCTACCAATCACTTGGGAAATTATTTGGGTTGCACGATTCACCACACTAGACCCAACAAACACACTTTTCAATTTTTAATTGATAAAGTGAGGGCGAAGTTGGCATGTTGGAAAAGAAATTGTCTTTCACTTGCGGGTCGGATAACCCTTGTTAAGGCAGTTAATATGGCTATACCTGCATACATTATGCAATGTAATTTACTTCCGGCCTCTATCACCAAACAGCTCGATAGGATCAACCGTGATTTTATTTGGGGATCGTCAGAAGTAAAACGGAAAACTCATGCAATTAAGTGGTCTAATGTGGTTAAGGACAAAATCCTTGGGGGTCTCGGCCTTAGAGATTCAGGTAATGCCAATGTAGTCTCCATGGCTAAGCTCAATTGGCGTTTTCTTAGGGAAGAGGATTCCCTGTGGGCTAAAGTTTTGCGGGGAAAATACGGCAATCCGGTCAGAAATCACTATAGTCCTTCCTACTTGTGGCGTAGTGCGTGTAAGGGCTACCAATTGATGGTGGCAGGTTGTAGGAAGGTTGTCCGTAATGGGACAACCACCTTGTTTTGGACAGACAATTGGTTAGGTAGTGGTGCCTTGAGGTCCATGATTGTTGGCCCCATGCTGATTTATCTCTTAGGGTTAGTGATGTGTGGATTGACTATCAATGGGTTTTGAATGGGTTATCCTTTGAGCTGCCTAGTTCCATAGTTTACCTTATCAGAGGCACTCCTCTTCCTTGGTTCAGTGAGGGAAATGATTTCTATGTGTGGAATTCTAATTCTGGTGTGTTTTGCTTCAAACTTGCTTACAACCTAGCCACCAATCCTCTCCCCACAGATCCTATCTCCAACTGGTCTTGGGTTTGGAAAATAAATGCTCATCCTCGTGTTGTACATTTTTTCTGGTTAGCTCTCCAAAATCGTATTGCCTCAAAGGATTTCCTCTTCTCGCGTCATATCATAACAGACCAAGCTTGCCCTCATTGCCAATCTCATGTTGAAAATCCTATGCATATCCTTCGTTTTTGTCCATTGGCTCGTTCATTCTGGGATGGTATTGGTGTAACACCGGACTTTTTTTATCCGAGCATTGGGTTCATTGAATGGGTGCATTATTATTGCCAAAAGAAACAACTTCACGTTTCAGGCCAACCTTGGAGTATTGTTTTCCCTATTGCATGTTGGTGTCTATGGTTGAACAGGAACAAGAGGCATTTCAATTCAGTCAATAATGATAATTCGCCGTTGGTTTCGATAAGTGAATGCCTTGATCGTATCATGGAATGGGAAGCTCTCGGGTTAAAGTCAACAAATCATAGAGGCAGCCATACAACAATATATGTTGGATGGATTCCTCCAAGGGTGGGATTTTTTAAACTTAACGTGGATGGTGCTCGAGCTGGTGATGGCAGTGCAACTGCAGGGGGCATCTTGCGGGATAGTCACGGAGGTTGGATTCGGGGTTTTCAGAGAAATATTGGTCAGACTTCAGTCCTAGGAGCTGAACTTTGGGCTCTCAGAGATGGTTTTAAAATGGCGGTGGATCTTAACATAGTGGGCCTTGAAGTGGAAATAGATGCTTTACAAATCGTCTCACTAATTTCTAATCAGTCCAACAATCATTCTCTTAGCTCTATAATTTGTAATTGCAGGCGACTTCTGGAGAGTAGCGGTGCCTCTATCCGCCATGTTGGAAGAGAAGCCAACCGAAGTGCTGACATGCTCGCCAAGAACTCTTTTAGTTTAAGTACTTTTCTTTTTGTTGATCTAGTAGATCCTCCTTTATTCCTGTCGCAACAATTAGCTGATGATTCTGTAGGGGTTAAATACCCTAAGACTTCTTATGTTTAGTTCTTTATAATATCGTCTGTTTACCCAAAAAAAAAAATGGTGAGCAGTTATTTCTCGAGTTTTCTGTTGGCAATGGGTTGTTTCATGAACCTTGTCAAGGGATTTTGCATCCCGGGGAAGGAGAAGTGCGGTTATTCATCAAGAATCGACGCATCAGGGCCGAAGAAAATGGTGGTTGTTGGAGTCATTGTACCAACTATTTGATGGATGGTATCTGTTTTACTCAGCCATTGTGCTCAAATGTAGCCAAGAATAAAGAGATCTATTAGTTCTCAGCTTTCTGGCATTTTATTTATGTTGCTTTTGGCATCTTGTTTGTCTGGAAGAAGAAATGATAAAAGCAAAAGCTACCTCTAGTCTGTTTCACAAATTTGCAATTTTTTCCGTCCTCAGAAAATGAAATGAGGTTAAAAAGGAAAATCTGAAATACCCGGTTTTCCGGAAAAAAAAAAAGAAAAAGAAAAAAAAAAGCAATCTGCAAATGAAAACTTTACTCCTGTGATAGGAGATATGTACCAGGTTTTTCCAATTTCAGGATCTCGCGCCAAATGCCTCTTTCTTTCTTTCTTTCTTTCTTTCTTTCTTTGATTTTTTTATCGGCACAGAAAACTTCACCTAGAATGAAGTTAGAATTTACATCAAACACGGGGTGACAAGAAACCAATCAAGAAGTTACACAAACAAAAATCAGAGAGGGAGAGAGAAAGAGAGTAGGAAAAGACAAACATGCATGGGAACCTAAGAAACAAAACAACCCTTAGTCCACCAAGATATAGCCATCAAAATGATCTTCAAGTGGGGCTGCTCTACACACCCAGGAGTTGCCCCAGTGGTTAGGGCGAGTGCCTGACTTTAGGGGTAGTCCCTTTGGTCAGGTGTTCGATTCCCCACAGGATGAGTACCTGTGCTAAGCGGGGGGCCGTGACTGGTGTGGGTTGCGCCAGCTCCCTCCGAGGTTTGGGTCGTGCAGTGGGTCCAATTAATGGCCTATTGTAGGGCTGTTCCTCGGTTATCAAAAAAAAAAAAAAAAAAGTGGGGCAGCTCTAAGTGGGCTTTTGCGGTTTGGCGGTGCCGTTTTGGGTTTGGCTTCTTTGGGAGTTTCCATTTGGTTGCTATTCTGTAGTTTCTTGTTTTGGCTCTTTTCCTTTTCTTCTCTTTCCTTCTTTCAACCTCGGTTGAATGTCCCTCCCTCTCTCCCTTCTCGATGTACCATTTTCGAGTTTCTTTAATAAATCTTCTTTTATTGATCAAAAATGATCTTCAAGTAATGAGTGATTTCGTTCAGCAAGAGATCGACCGGCTGTCCCAGCTTCAACTTCGGCCAAAACCCAATTCAAAATCGATCCGTGATACTTCAATGTTTGACACATGACCGTGGTGGATTAGAAGAAATTTCAATGGAATAGTATGAATTACTAGTACTACCAAATAACTTGCCTTTTTTCTTCTTTTCCTACGTTGAACGGGCTTGGAAAAGTTGAAGCCTATTTCTATATACCATTGCTTGGAAATTGAAAATGACATAACATCTCCTATATACACCGTTCATGAAGGATATATACACCGTTCAATTGTGGTGTAGACTTTGTGTTATCTTCATAGTTGAAATTTTTTCCTAATCGGCAAAAGAAATATAACTATATTTATTATAAAGAAGCTCAAAATTGGGTACATCGAGACAAGGATGTGAATGCGTCGCACTTAGATTATAACCAAATACTAATAGGAATCTTTGAGTACAAAAGATATCATGTGCAAAACAAAACATCCCAAAAGGAACAGAAACACATCCAATAAAGTGAATGCTAGAAATGTTATCCTTTAAAAATCATGACTTATAAGGACTATCAAGTGAAAAAGCTACATGATACTCGTGGAGCGTCAAACAATCAATTTATGATACGACGGTTCCTTTAAAACAATGAGCCAAACCGAACAAATCAAGTACACATTGACTATTACATGGGAAGCTATTTGCAATATTACCAAAATGATAGTCTACGATAACACAATCAGATAATAATAGTTAATTTGAATATTAACGGATGCCAGTCAGTTATAGAATGTCTTTTTATAAGTTTTTTTTTTTTTTGATAAGCCAGTTATAGTTGTTAGGTTTATTGGCATTTTCCGGGTTATGTCAAGCCTTTCGGAGTCTGTAATTCGGTTATTGGGATTTGGGAATTAGAGTGCTTAGGAGTTGAGTCTAGATGCTCCATTCGAGAATTTCAAGCTTCATGATCAAGCCATGGCCAAGTCAAGTGCTTCGAAGCCCAATCCAATGAGGTATATCCGTGCATATCATTTGTGCATTTAGGCCATTCAAAATAACATGTTTTAATGTGCATTAGGTTGGCTTACTAATGCTTAATTCGGTTCTTACATGTTAGATGAGTTAGACATTGGAGCTTTGAGCGTGTTGCGTCTGCACGTGTCTACACGCGTCTGGCCTTGTCTGTTGAGATTGTGCCACGTGTCAAAATCCTGACGGAGCGTCTGTGCGCGTCTACACGGGATTGCAGACGCTTTAAGTTGCCACATGTCTTGTTTTGAGTGGCTGTCTTTGTGAGCTCGAAAATGGGCACTATATAAACCATTTTTCTTTCATTCTCACATACCCACTTGAGAGAAAATCAGCCCTTTTTAGAGAGAGAAAGTCTCATCTTATCTTCATCCTTCTCTCTTTTGTGAACTTGATGTTCTTGATGATTTGAGCTTGCTCTTCTCATCTTTCTTCAATCTAGAGTCTTCCTCTCCATGGATCTACTCTAGGTTGATTTTAGTTTTCAAAAACTTTCATAAAAATCCAATCTTTTTCATAGCCTCATCTTTTCTTCATCCTTCTCTCTTTTGTGAACTTGATGTTCTTGATGATGTAAGCTCCATAAGCTGAGCTCCCGTTTCGGTTGGCAATTCCATGACACAATATCGAGTTGTACTTTTTGTTTTCATTATTCTAGATGCGTCTGTTTAGGGTGTGGAAGGAATCACGTTGTAGTTGTACTAGTGCTCGAGCACATTTTTATCTCATGTCAAGCACTTTGGCTGTTTGTAAAGTCTAGCATCGTGCGCAAGCACTTTCATGCCTCGGGTCCAGCAAGTAGGCTGTTAGGAAAGTGCTCGAGCAACTTGAATGTGCTCAAGCAGGCGATCAAAACATCCTATAAAAGGGCAGCAGCTAGGGTTACGGTTTCATCTCTTTTGTAGCCGATTTTTTACATTAAGAAGCAAGGAGAGAGACAAGGCTACGTGTGGCATCTTTGTGGTATGGCTTGGAGTTCGTGCATGAAGTTTTGAGCAACCAAATCAAATACTCCAAGATCTTATTCAACCTTTGATTCAATCGTTCTTCCGGTGGATTTCTGGAAGTATCTCGGAAGGCTTGAGGATTCAAGGCTTGCGGCAATCAAACACTTGGTGCGATGAACGTGGATTCGGCAATCGGGTCTTGGGTCAATTGAGAGGATTTTCAATTGTAAGTATAGGTCGATTGTAATCGCACAACGGTATTTTTTAGTGTTTTGATTCCTTCCCGTGGTTTTTACCCTATTCGGAGTTTTCCACGTATATCGCGTGTTCATAGATTATTGTTTATTTTCTGTGATCTCATTAATCATCGTGATTAGCTAAATAAGTTTTTTCAAGTGGTATCAGAGCGGGTCACTCCCGTTAAGTAGGAAGGTTTTCCTCGAGTGGATCCTTGCCTTTCACGATGAATATGAACATGAATCACCCCTCTAGTCGTATCCCTATTTTGGATAGTGAAAACTTCGATTACTGGAAATCGAGGATCAAAGCTATAATGAGATCAGCTGATGAAGAAATTTGGAAGTCATGTGCTAATGGATATACATACCCTACTGTTACAGTGAATAATCAAGCAGAACCCAAACCTAGTTCCGAGTTATCTGTTGCAGAAAAGGCAGCATTACAAGCAAATAATAAAGCATTGGATATTTTATTTAGTGCAGTGGATGTAAATGAACACCGTAAGATAGCAAACTGCGAAATAGCAAAGGAAGCTTGGGATATTTTAGTCACGTGTCATGAGGGTACGGATGTTGTCAAGCAATCCAAATTACAAAGGCTTACAACCGAATTTGAGGTTATTAGAATGCAAGAAGACGAGACATTCAACCAGTTTTATTCTAAGCTTATCTCTATTGTTAATAGCTGTGAAACTTTAGGTGAACCTATCCCTGCCTTTCGTGTTATTAAAAAAATTTTACGTTCGTTACCTGAACGATTTAAAACTAAGGTAACAATGCTTGAAGGAAAACGAAAACTTAAAGAAAAGTCTGTCGAAGAGATCGTCGGTCTTTTGCAAACTTATGAGGCTGACATGTTACCTCCTGAATCTCAAAAATCTAAAACTAAACCTTCGGCGAAGCCGATTGCATTTTCTAGCTCTCAGAGCGAGTTAAGAGATTCAGATTGTGACGATGAATATGACCTTGAAGCTATGGCCTTGTTTACAAAGAATTTTAAACAATTTTTTAAAAAGAACAGGGCAAAAAATGATTTCAATGATAAAAAGTTTGTTCGCAAAGGAAAAGGTGAGTCTTCCTCTAGCAAAGAGAAAAAAGGAGTTAAGGGGCCACCAGCAGGACCTAAATGTTTTGAGTGCCAGGGTTATGGTCATCTTGCCCATGAGTGTGTTAATAAGTTGAAAAAGAAGAACAACTTCAAAGCCAACATAACATGGGATGATGATAGTGAGTCTGAAGAGTCAGAGGAAGAACAAGAGGATAACACCAATTTTATTGCTTTTGGAGCATCTTTGAAGTCACATCTCAGTGAGAATGAAACGTCTGATGAGAGTGAGGATGGAGAAGAATTTGAGGTTGAGAGTATTGGAGAGTTGAAAGCTTCCTATAACCACATGTACAAAGAGAGTATAAAAATTAGTGAGACAAACCTCAAGCTAGCTGAGAAGTGCAATAAGTCCAACGTGGAGTTGGTAAGTGTGAAAAAACAAGTGGTAGAATTGCAAGAACTGTTGAACAAGGTCACTAATCAAAAGGACAGGCTGAGGAAGGAAGTTGGGATACTCCAAGAAAAGAATAGATTTTTGATTGATTCAAACACTGTCTTTGAAGGTAAAATAGAAGCCTTAAATTCTGAAATTTCTAATGCTAACAGGTTGGTTGAGCGTATGAGTGCAGGTTCAAAGACACTTGATCATATTCTTAGTATCCAAAGATCAACAAGCGACAAGTCAGGCCTTGGCTTCTATGAAGCTTCATCCTCAAAACATCCGGAAGTTATCGTGAATAAGGAAAAATCAAAAGAGGTACTCTCAATGCTTCATTCCACTAATATTGACAACAGTGGTAAACAACATAATATTGTTAAAAAGACTAATAGTGATAAATTTATCCCTGTGTGTCATTATTGTCAAGCTCGAGGTCACATTAGACCTAAATGTTTTAAATTACATGGTTATTCCGAGGTTGCTCGAAAGTATTTTCATCAGAATATTAAGTATAATAACTCTAAGTATATTAATGCCAAGAACATTGAAAAAATTTCCCATCCTAACCACAAGAGGTACTTTGCTCAAGTTAGAAGTAAAAATGTTTGGATAAAAAAGAGAGATTTGCATTGTTTTGTTGCTCATACAGCTATGAAAGTTAGAGATTCACAGGTATGGTACCTTGATAGTGGTTGTTCTCGTCACATGTCTGGAGATAAAACGTTCTTTGTTAGTCTTGAAAAATATGATGGAGGTATAGTGACGTTTGGTGATGGGAATACCTCTAAAGTTGTAGGTAGAGGAATCATACAAGCTCCAGGCATAACCTGTCTTGAGAATGTGTTATATGTGGATGGTTTAAAAGCAAATCTTCTTAGTAGTAGTCAAATGTGCGATTCTCATCATGAAGTTCATTTTTCTAAAAATGATTGCTATGTGTTAGATAAACAAGGGAAATGTGTCATGCATGGTACACGTACTTCTGATAATTGTTATGGTATATTACCCACTGATAGCTTAATTTGTCATTCTATTCAATTGAGTGACACTGAACTTTGGCACCAACGTCTGGGTCACATTAACTTTAAAGATCTTTCGTTTTTGACTAAAAGAGAATTGATTAGAGGCATGCCTAAGCTCAGCAAGCCAAAAAATCACGTCTGTGGGCCATGTCAACTTGGTAAGCAAATCAAGGCTCCTCATAAAAAGACAACTGGAATAGCCACTAAGAGACCTCTCGAGCTTCTCCACATGGATTTAATGGGACCTTCCAGAGTGGAAAGCATTGCAGGTAAAAGGTATATCTTTGTCATTGTAGATGATTTTTCTCGCTTCACTTGGGTAAGATTTCTCCGTGAAAAATCAGAAACTATATCTCTATTCAAAGCTCTTGTCAAAAGTATTCAAAATGAGAAAGGAGTGAAAATTGGGTGTATTACTCGTATTCGCTCGGATCATGGGAAAGAATTTGAAAATTCTGAATATGCTAATTTTTGTGATGATCTTGGTATCCGACATGAATTTTCTGCTCCAAAAACCCCACAACAAAATGGGGTCGTTGAGAGGAAAAATCGTGTAATTCAAGAGATGGCTCGTGTAATGCTTCATGCCAAACACATTGCTCGTAGGTTTTGGGCTGAAGCAGTTAACACTGCATGTTATGTTATAAATCGAGTCTATCTTAGACCTGGTACAATGAATACTCCCTATGAACTGTGGAAAGGTAAAAAACCTAGTGTTAAATATTTCAAAACGTTTGGGAGTAAGTGTTATATTATGAGAGATAAAAAGCAACTTGGAAAATTTGATGCTCGTAGTGATGAAGGGATTTTCTTAGGATACTCAACGGATAGTAGAGCTTTTCGTGTGTATAACATGCGTACTCAAAATGTCATGGAGTCCATAAATGTAGTGGTTGATGAAAGTCCTTTGGATGACATTAACATCACTACTAACGAAGTGTAAGAGTCTTTGATTGAACAGGATACAGGTCATATGCATGAGTCAAACTCAGATGATGATACTAAAGACGCAAATTCCTCAAAAGACGAGGAGCAAGAAGGAGATGAGGAGAATCACGAAAATGATGTTGAAGTTCAAGAATTGGAACCATCAGCGCGAGTAAAGCTTCATCATCCTACAAGTCAGGTAATCGGGAAAGTGGCAGACCCACTGAGAACTCGCAATCAAATGCGCGACGAGGTATCATATCTATGCTATGTTTCCTTAGTAGAACCTAAAAATGTTAAGGAGGCCTTAGTTGATGAGTGTTGGGTTACTGCTATGCATGAGGAACTGCATCAATTTGAACGTAATAATGTGTGGGAATTAGTCCCTAGACCGTTGCATACTAATGTAATTGGGACAAAATGGATTTTCAAGAACAAATCTAATGAACAAGGGGTGGTAGTTAGAAATAAAGCTCGACTCGTAGCTCAGGGTTACACTCAGGTTGAGGGAATCGATTTTGAGGAAACATTTGCTCCAGTAGCTAGACTTGAATCTATTCGTATTATGCTCGCTGTTGCCTGCCACCTAGGATTTAAACTTTATCAAATGGATGTCAAGAGTGCTTTCCTTAATGGTATTATTAAAGAGGAAGTGTATGTTGCTCAACCTAAGGGTTTTGAGGATCCTCATAAACTCGATCATGTCTATCGGCTTAACAAAGCACTTCATGGTTTAAAGCAAGCTCCTCGTGCCTGGTATGATAGATTAACTACTTTTCTTCTAGGAAATGATTTTGTTAGGGGAAGTGTCGATAAAACACTTTTTGTTCAACATAAGAATTCTCACTTGCTTGTAGTTCAAATTTACGTTGATGATATTATCTTTGGGTCTACATCTCCTACTCTTGTTAAAGAATTTTCTGATTTCATGCAAAGTGAGTTTGAGATGAGCATGATGGGTGAACTTACATATTTTCTTGGGTTTCAAGTTCGTCAACTTGAACATGGTATTTTTGTTTCTCAATCTAAATATGCCCTTAATCTAGTTAAGAAATTTGGTCTTGACACAGCCAAACACGCTAGGACTCCCATGAGCACTACTACTAAACTCTCTAGAGATGCTGATGGGGTCTCCGTTGATGAGACTTTATATCGTAGCATGATTGGTAGTCTTTTGTATCTTACTGCGAGTCGTCCTGATATTGCTTTCAGTGTTGGAGTGTGTGCCCGATATCAAGCTAATCCCAAAGAGTCACACCTTACAGCAGTTAAACGTGTCATTAAGTACGTTAGCGGTACTGTGGGATATGGTATTTGGTTGTCTAGAGACACGAACGCGGACTTAGCAGGGTTTTCTGACGCTGATTGGGCTGGGTGCGCAGATGACCGTAAGAGTACTTCTGGGGGCTGTTTTTATATTGGCAACAATCTAGTTGCCTGGCTGAGTAAGAAACAAAACTCTATTTCTCTATCTACTGCCGAGGCTGAATATATAGCTGTTGGTAGTGCTTGTACTCAGCTTCTTTGGATGAAACAAATGCTCGCTGATTACGGTCTTCCTCCGACTAGTATTACTCTCTTTTGTGACAATACGAGTGCTATAAACATTTCTAAAAATCCCGTGCAACACTCTCGTACGAAACACATCGATATTCGACATCATTTTATTCGGGATCTTGTGGAAGATGGGACTATCACTCTCGAATACATTGACACCACTCATCAAAAAGCTGATCTTTTTACTAAACCTCTTGACTATCATCGTTTTGATTATCTTCGCCAGTGCGTTGGAGTGTGTCTCATTGATTGAGTATTTCACTAAGTTTTTTTTTATTTTATTTTATATTTTTTATGTCCACTGTGTGCGCTTTTGTTTTTTTTTCTTTTCATTTTTTTATGTCCTTTTATAAAAATAAAAATAAAAATTGTTTACATGACAATATCTAAGCATATTATCCTTGTCAGTCTGGACGCCATACGGTTTGAACTTGATGCTATGGGATTTGAGTATCGAACTATCTTTGATGGTGCATGCACATATTATTAAATTTCTTTTGTGCATCGTATTTAAGAATTAAAGGCGTCATGCCACATGACTCTTGTGACCACCTCCTCTGCACCTCTATACATCAAAGTTAAAGAGATTACTTGACAAGGCTAGTTTGATTCTCATGCACCTGGATCTGTCTCGTATTTTTCCTAAGCGATTGACCACTTTTGGCCTTCTATCTGGATACATTGTTGTGTCTTTCTATGCAAAAGCCATAAAAATATATATCTAACTAGTTGTGGGTGAGATAAATGTTTATCCGGGCGTTCACTGAGTAACCGGACAATTGGGGTGAGGTACTCTCCCTCTGAGCGTTCGCGTCAAAAAGTGGATAGACCTCGTGAAGACATCTGTATTGGACCACTTGCTTAGTAACCGGGCATTGGGTGTGAGGTACTCTTACTCCCAATTTTCGCGTCAAACGGTGGTGGGGTAAAAGAGAATTAACGCATTCTTGATTGGACCATTTGCTTAGTAACCGGGTATTGGGTGTGAGGTACTCTTACTCCCAATTTTTGCGTCAAACAGCAATGGGGTAAAAGCAAAAACACGATTATGAAATTCTATCTAATATTAAGTATTCAGTTGAGGGGGAGTTGGTTTTTTTGGGACATGATTAGTATCAATGGGTGCTTGGTTTGACTTCGTGAGGGGGAGAGTGCGTGACAGTCCAATGGTACATGAGAATTTTTCAGATACTTGGATGGTGATCTTAATTTCCAATGATGTGTGACACACACTCACCAAGGTCAGAAGTTTTATGTGTCATGGTACTTTCAACTCTTCAATGGATCCTCGATTGAATTTATTTGATTTGCGTAGGCATATCAATTATATTTTGTAACTCAAGCCCCATAGCCACATGCTTCTACCTAAGTCAATTTGATAATGTGATCTGTGATTTTGGTGTTCAATTTAATTTCGAGGCTTTGTCGGACCATATTTCTAGAGTTTTTTTTCTTTTCGGAAAAATGCTTGACCATCTTTAATTTATGCTTGAGCATGTAGTCAAGCACGTCCACTGTTTTTTCTTTCTTCCAGCTCTTTAAAATTTTGCTTAAGCATTCTTTCCAGCACTTCAACTGTTTTTTTTCTTGCCTTGCGTCAGTGTTTCTTCTTTTAACAAATATAAAATAAATAAAAAACAAGGGAAACAAACGTGGCAACATGGTTAGTAATTAATATTTCCTTGCTTTGTTTTTTTTGGGAACTATCTCACAGTGGTGCAACCCAAAAGGGAAGTTTATAGTGTTTGTTTCCTGACTTGTTTCTTTTTTTTTTTTTTTTCCCTCCAAAAAAAAATAAATAAATAAATAAAGGAATAGCCGTGCAATCAGTTTAGTCGTTATTAGTACATTTTTTTTAATACCTTATTTCCTTGTTTTCCTTGTTTCCTTTTTTTTTGTTTCTTTCCTTGGGAACTGTCCAACAGATTTGAGAACACACCCAAAAGGAAGGTTTTTTTCCCTTATTTCCTTGTTCTCAACATTTCCTTTGTTTTTTTCTTGGAACACACCAAAGACATTCTTTAATTTTGTTCCCCGTCCATATATTCTCCATGTTTAGTTCCTTCTTAAATTAGAAACACTCTCCCAGGAAAGGCATTAGTTATTCTCTTTCTTCCCTATATACCTCTTCTAATTCTTGCATCTTCATCCTTCGCATCTTCGACTCCCTCATCCTTTGATCGTGCCTTGCGGTTTTCCATCTTTGGTTAGTTCTTTCTTTTTTATTTTTCATTCTTAGAACGTTTTGGTTCAATGGGTTTCTAGTATCCATTTGCTTCTACATACTGTTACTTATTTTTTTTTGGCTTTTTACAGTGAACAATGGTTACCAGTACTCGCCGCGGTAAGGCTTCGGCTCAGTCGAACTCTCCTCCGATTCGTAGGTTCCCTTCCACTGAGTTTGAGAAAAAGTTTGAAAAGTTTAGTTCACGTACCGTTTTTGTCGAGCGTCAGTTAGACCTTGTTGATCTTTCCGGGTCTCAGATTGCGTCGTGGGTTAATAATCAGGATTGGGGTAATCTAGCCATGATTGAAGGTCTCGTCAATTTTACTATGATTCGTGAATTTTATTGTAATATTACTCTTGTTAATCTCGAGTCTGAGGTTGTCCAGTCTCATCTTCGCGGTCGTGAGGTCTGTATTACTCCAACTCTTCTCGGTGGGATACTAAATCTCACTCCGCTTGCTACATCCGATTATCCATTTGGTCCTGGTTCTCGACATACTCATCTTAGTGGAAAACGTGATGCGATTACTTGTGCTTTGACAGAAAAGTTGTCTCATAATTGGGGAGAGGGGTGTCTAACGCAGGGTGATCTTACTGGTCCGTATCGTCTGCTAAATTTGTTTTTTTGTGCGTCTGTCGAACCGTGCTCTCATACGTCAAGCATATCTACTCAACGTGGTTTCGCACTTAAGTCCATAGGGGAGGGTCGTCCTGTCGATTGGTGTCGCATTGCGTTTCGCCAAATTGCTCGTTTCAAACCCAAGGGTTTTCCTCTTAGTGGGTCTCTACCATATGGTGTCATATTGTCTAAACTTTTTCTTTCTATTCTTCACATTCCCACACTTGCTGATGATGTGACACAATACTCTACCAAAATCTGCAGCCCCCTTGATTCCAAATCCCTTTCTCTTAGTGTCGCTCATGCCACTGATCATACCACTGTTGAGGGTGCAGTTTCGGAAGAGAATGAAGAAGATACAGGGGCCCCGTCCTCCTCTCGTGGTCGCCGCCCTCGTGCTAGCCCTTCTCTACCCGGTTTGGATATGGCTGACCCACAGATTGTTGAGTTACTTCAAGTGATCCGACAGGATCAGATTCGTCATGAGGAAATTTTACTTGATCTTCAAGCTTCTCAGAAACTTCTTGCTGAAAAATTTGAGGCACACATGCAAGCAATGCGGGAGTTCTTCACACCCCCTACCATCCCTTAGTGGTTTCATGGCTATTTTGTTTTATATGCTTTAGTATTATTAATCTATTCCATCATGCTCCTTTGTTTAGTTCTATGGTTGCCGTATGTGGCGTTTGACATTGTTTTTTTTTGGGATAATGGTTTGATGCTTATGAATTTCTGACATTTGCGGTTTGGCTATTTACATATTGGTTTAGCTCTCTCATATTTGTGCTCTCTTCTGGCTCTTTCTATTCTCCTCAAGCATTATTTTTTATTTTGCTTATATTCACTGTTTAATTTTACTACCTTTGTCCTTCCGTGACAAAAAAAGGGGGAGAAGTTTTCTGCCATGTGTTTTTCTAGTGTTTGTTTTGCAGCTTCACAGGACGGACACCTTCACACTATTAGGGGTTTTTTTGTTTTGTCATGGAAGTGCCAAAGGGGGAGATTGTAAGCTCCATAAGCTGAGCTCCCGTTTCGGTTGGCAATTCCATGACACAATATCGAGTTGTACTTTTTGTTTTCATTATTCTAGATGCGTCTGTTTAGGGTGTGGAAGGAATCACGTTGTAGTTGTACTAGTGCTCGAGCACATTTTTATCTCATGTCAAGCACTTTGGCTGTTTGTAAAGTCTAGCATCGTGCTCAAGCACTTTCATGCCTCGGGTCCAGCAAGTAGGCTGTTAGGAAAGTGCTCGAGCAACTTGAATGTGCTCAAGCAGGCGATCAAAACATCCTATAAAAGGGCAGCAGCTAGGGTTACGGTTTCATCTCTTCAGTAGCCGATTTTTTACATTAAGAAGCAAGGAGAGAGACAAGGCTACGTGTGGCATCTTTGTGGTATGGCTTGGAGTTCGTGCATGAAGTTTTGAGCAACCAAATCAAATACTCCAAGATCTTATTCAACCTTTGATTCAATCGTTCTTCCGGTGGATTTCTGGAAGTATCTCGGAAGGCTTGAGGATTCAAGGCTTGCGGCAATCAAACACTTGGTGCGATGAACGTGGATTCGGCAATCGGGTCTTGGGTCAATTGAGAGGATTTTCAATTGTAAGTATAGGTCGATTGTAATCGCACAACGGTATTTTTTAGTGTTTTGATTCCTTCCCGTGGTTTTTACCCTATTCGGGGTTTTCCACGTATATCGCGTGTTCATAGATTATTGTTTATTTTCTGTGATCTCATTAATCATCGTGATTAGCTAAATAAGTTTTTTCAGATGATTTGAGCTTGCTCTTCTCATCTTTCTTCAATCTAGAGTCTTCCTCTCCATGGATCTACTCTAGGTTGATTTTAGTTTTCAAAAACTTTCATAAAAATCCAATCTTTTTCATACATCATGTTGTGTTGCCTTGTTTCTACGTGAGCCGGTTGAACCGGTGCCGAGTTGACTCGGAGATCAAGACGGGTGTGCTTGTGGAGTCCATGGAATCAAAGAGGAGTACGGGGTACTACATCAAGAATTGGAGCTAGGTGTCACAAGGGGCTTGTTGGGTAATTCCTAGTCTTGTTAATTCTTGTAAACCTTTTGATTTATGGAATGCATGAGTAGGACTAGGCCGTGGTTTTATGCTTAGGGTGTTTAGACCCTAAGTAGTTTCCACGTATATCGTGTGTTTTGTCTCATTAGTTTAATTACTTTATATTGAACTTGTTGAGTTGTTTGATTTGCCATGGTGAATGATTGAATTGGTTGAAATCGAAGTGGTTTATTTTTAAAAGTGGTCGTCCTATTCACCCCCCCTCTAGGACTTGTAGTGCTTTGCATAATTTCAATTGGTATCAGAGCCCGTGTGCTCTTTGTTGGTTTGACTACCTGAGTTGATCATGTTTGCACTATGGATAGGGGTGTTCCTATGGAGGGTGGCTCGTATGCTCGACCCCCTTTCTTTGATGGTAGTGACTATTCGCTTTGGAAATCCAAAATGAAAAATCACTTGATTGCCCTAGGTGTTAGGGTTTGGAGGTCCGTGCTTTATGGTTATGTTGAACCCACGATTGAGGATCCTAGCTCTAAAGAGGTAAGCAAGAAAAATGAATCGGAGTGGAGTCCGGCGGATATTGAGAGATGTGAGATGAACTCACGTGCTTTGAGTGCTATCTTCAATGCCTTGTCTAGATCCGAGGTCAATCGTATTTCTTCGTGTGTCACGGCGAAAGAGGCTTGGGAGATCCTTTGTACCTCCCATGAGGGAATTGAAACCGTGAGTCTCTAAACTCCAAATGTGCACCACTAAATTTGAGGAACTTAAAATGCTTGATGAAGAGACTTTTGATAGCTTCATAACTAGGCTCACCGAGATCATTAACACATTTCATAGCCTAGATGAACCTCTTTCAAATCTTAAAGTGTGTCGTAAGATCCTTAGGTCCCTTCCCTCTAGGTTCTTGACCAAAGTGACTTCCATAGAAGAACGGTTGGATGTTGATGACATAACTTTTGTTGAGTTGGTTGGTAAACTTCAAATCTTTGAACTTAACCACTTGTCGGACTTCAAACCTTCGAAGTCCGTATCCAAGACCGGTAAGGATATTGCTTTTAGAATCGATAATGAGGAAAACACCGAGGCTAGCGACACCGATGAGAGTCTTGATGATGAGGAATTGACTTTGCTCATTAAAAATTATAAGAGATTTGCGACACTTCGGAAACCTAGAGACCTAGGTGAGAGTCCCAAGCTTTCGAGTGGCTTTGGAACTAGTGGTAAGAAACTTTTGTTTTACAAGGGTAAAACTTCACAAGGTATCCAATGTCGTGAGTGCCACGGTTTCGGGCACATTCAATCCGAGTGTGCTAATACTCTTAAAAAGAAATTTAAGAAGGGTTTTAAAGTGTCATGTGAAAATGATAGCGACAATGAGGGTAGTGAGTGTGGGGCATATGAGCTTAGTGAGGGAAATCCTAACATCAATGTGTTGGTTTCTACCATAGATCATCCTACCTCTCCTAAGTCTCCATCCGAATCTTCCTCTTCTAGTGTTGGGAGTGTTGTGAGCAAGATGTCTAGTGCCAAAGTTAAGTTAGCTCTTGAGGTTGAACAAAAAGAAGAAGTGTGTGAGTTTGAGAACATTCAAGAGGCCTATAATCAATTGTTCCTTGATCTTGAGAAGCTAGCCAAGAGTAAGTTGAGCTTAGAGTCAACCCTTAAAATTGTGGAGAAAGAGAAAGTTTCTCTTAGGGAGGATCTTGTTGCTATCTCTCGTGAGTTAGAAGAGCTTAAGGCTTATAATGGCAAATTAACCAATAAGTTTGCCGCCATTGAAAAAGAGAGGATTGAGGGTTTGAAAGAGATTGAGAAAGCTAAGTCTAGGATTAGTGAGCTTGAGAGAGATCTTGGTGAGGCTAGTGAAGCCATTAAGAGGAATGAGTGTGGGGCTACACGTTTAGCCGAAATGACTAGGTCTTTTAGAGACAAGAGTGGTCTAGGCTTTATAGATCCTCCTTCACTTCAATCGGAGTCTAGTGAAGAGCCTAGTAAGAAGATCTCTTTTGTGAGTGTCGGGACTACTTCTAGTCCTTCCTCTAGAATGCCCATTCCCGTGGTGTTGGAATCCTCTAAGAAGAAAACTCCTACGTGTCATCTTTGTGGTGTGGAGGGTCATGTTCAACCTCATTGCAATCGGATGTTTGTGAGTGCTAAGTCTAAGGTTGGTGATTCTCTCTCTAGCAAGACCAAACCAATAGGGGGTGAGTCTCCTAAGAAGAAAGTCTTGACTTGTCACCATTGTGGGGTTGAAGGACATATTCGTCCTTTTTGCTATCGCTTGAAAAGAGAAAGTGTCAAGAGGGGTCAAACTCAAAGACCCATGAACCGTTTTGTTCCACATAGCGTGGTTCTTGGTCAACCTAATGTTGGAAGACATCGTGGTTCTACTCATTCGCCACTTACGTCTCAAAATGATGAATTTCTCAACAAGTTGTCTCTTCTTGCTACTGAATCGTCATACATTGTTAAAGAGATAAACAAGTTGTCTTTGCATGCTAAGAATTGGAATAATGCTTCTTGTGTTCAAAACAAATTGAATCATGCTTGGAAGAAAGTTGATCATACTTCACATGTCTCACAACCTCTAAATACTCTTAGGGAGTTTGGGGGTTCTTCTTCTCTTCATTGAGTTTAGTTGGTTGCATGTCACTCTTGTGTGCTTCATGTCATGTTTGAGTCTAGAGTGGTCATGTGTTTTTGTTTAGTGTTTGCATTGATTTTCATTTTGTCTTTTGTTTTCATTAGTTAAATGCATTTAGGGTCATGTTTTGGTCTTTTTGTTTGTGTGCTTGCTTGTCGAATGCTTGTGTGCTTGTCGTGTGGATGCTTCTTTCATCATGCATGAGAATAAGTTTGATGCACTTGTTGGTTGGGCATTGAGATTTGAGCATAACCATTGGGATCATTGAAGTGTGCATTCGTGTTGATATCAAGTCGTGTTCATTGTCTCGAGTGAATCTCATGCTCTCCTCTATTTGCACACTCTTTTGGGGCTTGATCCTTTTGGTGTTTAAGGGTACTCATTCCTATCTTGGTTAGAGTCTACTTGATTGGACTTTTGATTGACCAAATGCTTGAGTTCACCTTTAGATGCTTTCCCCCATTGATTTTTCTCAAGAGCTACCGTCTAGGGATTAGTGTGAAAGCTTCCTTGGTGCATAAAAGAGTGAGATCCTTGTTCAAAAGAAATCATGCGTGTTGAAAAGAATCCCAAACAAAGTTTAAAAAAAAAAAAAAAAAAGGGGAGATACTCATTGTGTAGCTTTTTAAGTCTAGATTTGGGGTTGTTGCTCTAGTGCACCCCCTCCTTATTGATCTCGCACCTAGGCGAATGGCTACCTAATCATTGCACCATCCTAGATTTGTGTGTTCCTCTTGGGTCATGGAAATCGAAATGGGGTTTGTGCGTGAAGTCTTTAGGTCCAAGTGCCTTATGGTTTGACTTCACTTGTCTATCTTGTGTGAGTCTCTCTCGAGATTGGGTGGGTGTCCCTTGGCATTTTTGAGGTTCTTGCACCATCTTATAAGAGGTCACCCACTCACTTTGATAGTAGAGAGCTTGAAATTCTCTTGTTGATCACTTGAACTCATGATATTGTCATGTCATGCATTGCTCTTGCTATCTTGGTTGTGTTTGAAAATCGTGTCTCAAAGCAAGCTTGTTCATCTTCTTCTTGCTCATGATGGGAGATGTACATTTTGGTTTCGAAATGCTTGACTTTTGTGTGCTTGATAGTGTGCATTCATTTGAAGTGCATTTGGTGAGGGGGAGTCACATTTGTGTTTTCATTTTCTAATCACTTCATTATTTGTGTCTTCATCATTGGGAAAGATGCATTTGCTTAGGGGGAGTGTTGTTTTTCAAGAAGCCTTGATTCTCTAGGGACTTTTAGTGTTGAGTGGTTATTCTCTTCATATAGACTTTTTGTAAGGGGGAGAAGTGATTTTTGGTGCTTTAAAATTTGATTGCAAGTCATCTCATTGTGTGTGCTTGAGTTCATGAGTGAAGTGCATTGATGAGGGGGAGCAATTTTCTTTATTAAAATGCATTACTTTAGGGGGAGTTTTAATTGTCATATGCATTGCTTGGGCATTTCATAAGTGCATCTCATTATACCTACCTAATCATGTCATGTGCTTACTTGCGTGTTTGCATTGTTATATGTGCTTGTCTAATACATTGGTCTTGCATTCATTCACTTTAGCAGTGCACTGTTTTGGAGGTAACTACTGTTTACCATTTTCTTCTTTGCGTGGTGATTTCTCTTTGGTTTCCACGTCTGATTCACTGGCTTTAGGACCCAACTGTGATTCGTTTTTGTGCTTGTCTGTTGTCTGACTTATCTAGGGTTCATTTGTTGCATTTCTGGGGTTGGACTACTTTGTGTAAAATTTTGTTGATTGGTTGGCATATTGGGTTGCTCATGGCAGATTGGTTGGCATATTGGATGGCTGTTGTAGATCACGACTGTGATAACTGTTGTGTGACTGGTTTAGGATTTCAGCTTGTAATGCATGTTCTAGGGTTTCAGTTTACCCATTTTGTTCGAATTGCTGGGTTTCGGAAGTTGCAGGTCATTAACTAGCTCTGGTTTTTCATGGTTAAAACAGTGTTATTCTCTGCTTTCTTTGAGATCTGTGGTTGATCTGCTTTATTGGGAGTCCATTGGCATCCTTACTCAATTTGCTCTTAGGGGATGAGTTGTTGTTGCACTGGTTATTGCTTTCTCTCTTCTCTATTTTTTGGGGCTCCTCCTTGGTTTCCGTGACAAAAAGGGGGAGAATGGTTGGCTTGTAAGAAGAGTTGTTGCATATGCTTATGGTTATGCTTATGTCTTGTTGGCTTGGATGTATTTCTGCTGCGCTAATTACTTGTTGCTATCTTATGTTGTCCATGCTTGGCTCTTGACTATGCCTTATGCTTGATAGCATCTCTAGATGGTTACTAATTTCGTTGCGCATTCATTGCTATCATTTGGATATCTTGGCATATGTTTTGTGTTGGAAGAGTTTCATGTGCAGGATTGCGACATTGTTCATGGGAATTTTGTTGGTTGGAGAAGGTTCTCTAGCTAATTAGGTTTTGTTTCTTTGTAACATTCTTGTTTTGAAAGGTTTTGTCCCGAAAAAGCCAAAGGGGGAGATTGTTAGGTTTATTGGCATTTTCCGGGTTATGTCAAGCCTTTCGGAGTCTGTAATTCGGTTATTGGGATTTGGGAATTAGAGTGCTTAGGAGTTGAGTCTAGATGCTCCATTCGAGAATTTCAAGCTTCATGATCAAGCCATGGCCAAGTCAAGTGCTTCGAAGCCCAATCCAATGAGGTATATCCGTGCATATCATTTGTGCATTTAGGCCATTCAAAATAACATGTTTTAATGTGCATTAGGTTGGCTTACTAATGCTTAATTCGGTTCTTACATGTTAGATGAGTTAGACATTGGAGCTTTGAGCGTGTTGCGTCTGCACGTGTCTACACGCGTCTGGCCTTGTCTGTTGAGATTGTGCCACGTGTCAAAATCCTGACGGAGCGTCTGTGCGCGTCTACACGGGGTTGCAGACGCTTTAAGTTGCCACATGTCTTGTTTTGAGTGGCTGTCTTTGTGAGCTCGAAAATGGGCACTATATAAACCATTTTTCTTTCATTCTCACATACCCACTTGAGAGAAAATCAGCCCTTTTTAGAGAGAGAAAGTCTCATCTTTTCTTCATCCTTCTCTCTTTTGTGAACTTGATGTTCTTGATGATTTGAGCTTGCTCTTCTCATCTTTCTTCAATCTAGAGTCTTCCTCTCCATGGATCTACTCTAGGTTGATTTTAGTTTTCAAAAACTTTCATAAAAATCCAATCTTTTTCATACATCATGTTGTGTTGCCTTGTTTCTACGTGAGCCGGTTGAACCGGTGCCGAGTTGACTCGGAGATCAAGACGGGTGTGCTTGTGGAGTCCATGGAATCAAAGAGGAGTACGGGGTACTACATCAAGAATTGGAGCTAGGTGTCACAAGGGGCTTGTTGGGTAATTCCTAGTCTTGTTAATTCTTGTAAACCTTTTGATTTATGGAATGCATGAGTAGGACTAGGCCGTGGTTTTATGCTTAGGGTGTTTAGACCCTAAGTAGTTTCCACGTATATCGTGTGTTTTGTCTCATTAGTTTAATTACTTTATATTGAACTTGTTGAGTTGTTTGATTTGCCATGGTGAATGATTGAATTGGTTGAAATCGAAGTGGTTTATTTTTAAAAGTGGTCGTCCTATTCACCCCCCCTCTAGGACTTGTAGTGCTTTGCATAATTTCAATAGTATCTTAGTTTGCTTAAATGGAAGAACGTAATTACACGATGTGATAGAAAAGAAAAACAAGTAAAGATAGTTAATTCGAATATTCGCGAAACTAATTGTAGTAATATCATAAGGCAAAATAAACGTACTATGCCCTAGTAATGATGGAGTAAATATAAAAATTTGCACATTTCACGACTATATAAACTCTTGAAATCCAATCTTTTGTACGTGCACCTAAGTCCCAAATGTGCTACGGTTTTTTTTGCAAGGCAAAAGAACTTTTATTAATCTTTGAAAACGCATTACAAAGATTAAAAGGGGCCGAGGCAAGACAAAAAAATGTCGACCTGGACCCGAGGGGAAATAACAACAGGATAACAAGGAGTCAACCCAAACGTGCTACGGTGGTTATCATAGTCTTGATCTTGTAGATTTTCACTCATTTTCTTCTAGAGAAAGAATACACAATTAATCTTATGGTTTTTTCTAGTTCCTCAAGAACTTCTTCATGAAATTAAAAAGAATGGTTGTTGTCCTTGTCATATCATCGAGTGACTGTAGCATAAATTGTTTGTTCAGTTTTGAAAATGAAACTCCAAACTTTCTTGATTTTTCTCTTTTACCCTTCTTTCAAGAATTGAAATGACATTTTGTGGAAAGTTCCGAATTTTAAAGTTTTTGGATTTTTAAAAAATGGACAAACAAATTCAGATGGAGGGAATATCTTTTTTTTTTTAACCAAGTGGACCCATACAAAAACAAGTTTATTGAATCATTACAGGCTACAGCCATGCATCCCTCGTCCTACATAGGCCAAGTACAACAAGGCTAATTAATGCATTACTTGGGGAAGAAAAAACCAGGTCCTATTTAATCCGTGACCTAATCTCTCAAAATATCACACAAAGAGAGAGCAGAGATGAAGATGGTCTACAGTAACGTTGCTGATCTTGTTGTCTCGATTATGGGTGGTCCGGCTTTTCTCAATTTGTTCGTCAAAGATTTCTGCATTCCAGGCCGAGAAGTGGTCGTTGCTCGTGTTTCATCAACAAGTTATGGTTGTACCCGCTTTTTCTAAGCAATTGTAATTTGGTTAAGCCAAATTTGAAATAAAGATTATTGTGTTGCTCCAAGCAATTATAATTTTGAGTTTGTTCTGTTCTATGGATTAATTTGGTTATGTAATCATTAATTTTCTGTCCTTGTGCTAGATGATAAAGTTATCAGCTCTTAATCCGTTTAAATAAAGATCGAATAATCCATCTCCTTTGGCTAAATCCAAAAAACTGGTTTTTTCGCTTTTTTCGTTTGGTCTTTATTCAAAAAAAATTGCATTTGTTAGTTTTCGATCGATTTTTTGTGGTTTCTTGGCTTGTCTTGATGAGAGGAATCTAAAAAGTATAAAATTATTAGCCAAATGAATAAAGACGAAAAATGGAAGCAAAAACCGGTTTTTTTTATTATTTTTCGTCTTTATTCACAAAATTTTAAGTTTGGCTAATAATTTTATACTTTTTAGATTTCTCTCGTCGAGACAAGCCAAGAAATCACAAAAATTTGACCGAAAACTAATAAATGCAAAAAAAAATTGAATAAGGACAAAAAGAAAAAAGCCAAAAAACAAGTTTTTTCGAGATTGTTCTTATACATAGGGTGGTTTGCCTTAATAGTTCTTTTGGATTATTATTTGCCTCTGTTCAAATTTATTTTTTTCGCATTCCTTAGTTTTTTACTAAATTTTTTGTGGATTTGGTTCGTCTCGATGTAAAAAATTACATTCTAAAAATTTGTTTGTTTTGAATTATTACATGAGAAAGGGGGATGGAACTCGATCCCGGCATGCAGATAGATATATTTGGCTGTTCCATGCCTAGGATTGGTCTCCCGATGTTATTAGATTCATTAAACAGGATGCCCAAGTTATTAGTAAAAAAAACTTCTGTCAAGTTCAAATCCTTGTAAGTGGCCCTAGTCTTTGTCTCCAAGGTTTCCGAATTCAATTTCCGGTTTCCTTGTATTAAGGCCCACAGTACTCTAATTAGGGGTGTCCACGGATCGGATCCAATCCGATCCGCTCAGAGCGGATTATGGTTTTTAAGATCCGGAACCGAACCGAACATTCACGGATCGGTTACGGATCAGATCGGTCGGATTTGACAGATTAAAGAAGGATTATTGAGCGGATTGAGCGGTTCCGATCCGATCCGGATCCGGAACCGCCAGATCAGAAATTCTCGATCCGGAACCGAACCGAACATTCACGGATGGATCAACGGATGGTTCGGATCGGTTCGAATTGGTCGGATTGGCGGATCGGATGATCCGCTGGACAGCCCTAACTCCAATGAGTAATACGGCAACCAATAATTAATAAAAATAAATGAACAATAATTTGTAGCATTGATTCGACGTCGTCATCTTGGCCCCGACACGCAGCCAAGACTCTCCCAATGTCCTTAGGTCCTTTGGATGCCGGATTTGATGGGTAACTGTAAATTGGAAAAATGTATTTGGGAATTGTAAATGGCAACTATATAAATTTGAGATTCGGAAGGTCAAAAATGAGTTTTGGGAAGAAGTGATAACTTAAGAAGGAAAAAAAAAAAGGTGTGTTTTAGTAAATGGGCCATAGGGGTACTCTTGGGTTTATAAGAAAGACAGGATGTGAAATTAGTCAATATTTTGCCATAGATACAGTACTCTGTTTGGTTTGGGTCTCAAGACCCACCCTGCACAGTCCCCAATAAATTTTTTTATCTATCTCTCTCTACTAATTACCCCCAAAACTCTCACTCAATACCCAAACCGAACAAGCCTTATCCATACAAAAACCAAAAAAATATGTTGAATTGATTCGCTTTGTTGTGGGGGCCATCCCCTTACAGCCTTACTCCAGGTGATGTGTTTAGTTATTCCAACTCTCACATTTGACTATCTAGCTAAATTATCCATACAAAATACTCCAAAAGAGAGAGTAGGGGAAGAGAGGTACTCCCTCCGTTCTTTTTTAAGTGTATGACTTCGTAATTCTAACTTATTAAAAAAGTATCATCATTACACCATTCACATCAATTTTTACATTCACTTTCCACTCCTTGATGGAGACATCGTCATTAAAAATTACCCACTAACTTTTCAAAAAGGAATCTACTTTGAAGGGCAAAATAAAATGAAATACACTACTCTTTTTGAGAAACGGAAGGAAGAGTACCTTTTTTCATGAACTGCAAAGAAAGCTAAGACACAGAGAAGGAAAAGAAGGAAGAGCGAAGAAACAATCGACAACTCCAACCTGGCCTGCCACTAACATAAATCCAAAGAATCCAACATTTGTTCAACAATGTCACCAACACAAACACCTGTACCCACAAACGATTTTACTAAAATAACTGATAAAGATATGGGTACAGAGACCATGGTACAGAAAACGTACCGATCGCGTTCGGGGACCCACTTTTGGGTCTCACACGAGTGATCCGAACCATTCATTGTTCTAAAAACATTTTTCCGAGGGGCCCCACCAAATTTCAGCTCAATCGGACGGTTGAAAATGCTCCAACCAAAGTCTCACCGTTCCAACCACAATTTTTTTTTGTTGGAACGGTGGGACTTTGGTTGGAGCACTTCCAACCGTCCAATTGAACTGAAATTTGGTGGGGACCCTTGGAAAAATGTTTTAAGAACAATGAACGGTTCGGATCACTCGCGTGGGACCCAAAAGTGGGTCCCCAAACGTGACCGATACGTTTTCTGTACCAAGTCCTTGATGAAGCTAGCTGGGCATTTTTGGATGTGAATCATAACATAAACAAGAACAAATGAGTAGGATAACTATCAATAAGAAAAATTGCATCAGACAACTTGCGCGTGTAACTAAATTGTTGGTAAAAAGGATTTTTAATTACCAAGCCTCTCAAAAATTGATCCAATCGGACAAATAATGTCAAAAAAAAATTCTGAGATACACGAAACAAAACAGATTAAAAAAGACAAGAAGCCACTGCCACGCACAACAGCAAAAAAGAAAAGGCAAAACTTTACAGCACTATCAACTAGTATATAGGGGCGACTAAAACTTCAAATATCTTCAGGATCCACATGGAAGCCTCTACGTTCTGCACTTGATTTGATTTTCCATTTCTGTAGTAGTCATAGCTGCTAAACCGTCGTCTTGGGTTGCAATATCTGCACAAGTGACCACAGTACATCCATCCGGTGCATGCTTCTATTGTTCTGCCCCTGCAATTTCCATTTTATTGGAAACCTTGTGTACGTATAATAACGAAAGGAATTCGCAGTAAATTCGTTAGTGGAAAGCATGAAGTGCGGTGTTAGACTGTTCAAATGCTGTCCACTTGTGCACGAATGTCAAGAAGTTTGGTAGCATGCTCTGTTATGGAAGTCGTATCAAGTAGAGTGAATATAATCCAAAAACTTGAGACTTTTCTTTGAAACCTTTAGCCTACCTTGCATCCAAATGGGGGCTTCCCCACTTTTCTTATCTCATGGAAATGCTCCAATTGGAACAAAGTCCATACGTTATGTGATTAGCACATGTTAAAGCAGACATCAATGTATGGCGTGCATCACAAAGAAAAGACCAACTAAATGTGTTCCTTCATAATTCAGTTATCTCAAAGTTACACCCCAAAAATGTAAATTTTATTCCTTTACTAGGCTACAGATACCCATTCAAAACAAGGATTGTACCTCGACCACAAAACTCATTCGTGTTGTTTTACCAAAAGCTTCCGCTACACCTTTCAAAGCAGACATCAAATTTTGCAATTTATTTATTAACGTACCCAATTTTCGGGGCGTTACAATTTTGGTTGGAACGGTGAGACTTTGGTTGGAGCACTTCCAACCATCTGATTGAGCTGAAATTTGGTGGGGCTCCTCGGAAAAATGTTTTAAGAACAATGAACGGTTCGGATCACAAGTGTGAGACCCAAAAGTGGGTCCCCGAACGCGATCGGTACGTTTTCTGTACCATGGTCTCTGTACCCATACCTTTATCGGTTATTTTAGTAAAATCGTTTGTGGGTACAGCTGTTTGTGTTGGTGACATTGTTGAACAAATGTTGGATTCTTTGGATTTATGTTAGTGGTAGGCCAGGTTGGAGTTGTCGATTGTTTCTTCGCTCTTCCTTCTTTTCCTTCTCTGTTTCTTAGCATTCTTTGCAGTTGATGAAAAAAGGTAATCCTCCTTCTGTTTCTCAAAAAAGTAGTGTATTTCATTTTGGACTGTTCCTAAATAAGTGTGGTGTTCGAAAGTTAGTGGGTAAAAATTGGTACATTTTTTATTTTACCATTCAAAGTAGATTCATTTTTGAAAAGTTAGTGGGTAATTTTTAATGATGATGTCTCAATCAAGGAGTGGAAAGTGTTAGAATTGTGCCTTGAATTTTCCTTCTTTGGGAGAATTCCAATTGTGTTTAGGATTTCCTATTGTGTTTAGGATTTCCTATTGCATTTAGGATTTCCAATTGTGTTTAGGATTTCCTATTGTGTTTAGGATTTCCTATTGATTGTGCTTCTTATAAATAGAGGCTTTTAGGGATCCTTTGGCTATCTCTCATATTGTGGCCTCTCCAGAGTTACGGATCATAGCCGGCTCTTTGTATCTCTTCTTCACCATTGATAGTGAACTCTCTCTCTCCTCGCCCGTGGACGTACCTCAATCTTGAGGGAACCACGTACATCTTTGTGTCGTGTGATTGCTTGTTGTTTTGTTTGTTTTCTCCCAACTTAGTCGCATTCATAGCGTTCGTTACAACAAACTGGTATCAGAGCTCCTGGTTGAAAAAACTAGGGTTTCGTTTCCGATTGTGGCTATGGCGGCTAAGTTTGAGATTGCGGAAGTTTGATGGGCGAGCGGCGGCTTGATCTTTGGAGGGTTAAGATGAAGGCTTTGCTAGTTCAACAGGGATTACACAAGACCTTGCAGGGGCAGGAAAAATCCGGCATCAGCGCGGAAAATTGGGAAGACATGGATGCTAAAGCTCTGAGTTCAATTCAGTTGAGTCTAGCAGACGATGTTCTTCGCGAGGTGGAAGAAGAAACTTCAGCAGCAGGAATTTGGCTGAAGTTGGAAAGCATATAAATGACGAAATCGCTCACGAACAGGTTGTATCTTAAACAACGTCTTTATACGTTTCGAATGCGTGAAGGTACACCTGTTAAGGATCACTTAGACGAGTTTAATCGTATTTTGATGGACCTGAAAAATATTGATTGTAAAATCGAGGAGGAGGACCAAGCCCTAATTTTGTTATGTTCTTTACCGCCATCGTATGAACATTTTGTTACAACCTTATTGTATGGGCAAGACATCATATCCATGGAGGATGTTAAGGCCAGCCTTCATTCGAAAGAGTTGAGGAAAAAGGTGTCAGGAGAGGTTGATGATCATGCGGAGGGATTGTTTGTTAGGGGAAGAACGACTGAAAAGGGTGGTACGAGTAATAGGGAAAGATCCAAATCAGCAGTTAAAAATAAGAAAAAGGGAAAGTGCAATTATTGCAAGAAACCAGGGCACTGGGCAAGAGACTGTTTAAAACTCAAGGAGAAGGAAAAAGAGGACCAGAAAGGGGGTAAAAATATTGCCGGGGTTGCCGAAAGTTCGGATGAGTTAGATACTGTTTTATCAGTTACAGTGGGAGATTCTCGCTGTGATACCGAGTGGATTATGGATTCTGGGTGTTCATATCACATGTGTCCGCATAAGGAGTGGTTCACCACTTATGAGGCGGTCAATGGTGGCACAGTTTTAATGGGCAACAACATGCCTTGCAAAACTGTTGGTTGTGGAACGATCCAACTCAAGATGCACGACGGTATTGTGAGGACTTTATCGGATGTTCGGCATGTCCCGGAGTTGAAGAAAAATCTTATCTCTTTGGGTGCTCTAGATTCCATTGGTTGTACTTTCACTGGTGAAGGTGGAGTTTTGAAGGTCTCAAGGGGTGCTTTGGTGCTGATGAAGGGTCAGAAGCGTAACAATCTCTATTCACTCATGGGCAGTACAGTTACGGGTTCTGCAGCAGCGGTCGCTTCTTCAAAGGTTTCGGGTTCGGATTTGACTCGATTGTGGCATATGCGTCTTGGGCATATGAGCGAGAGAGGGATGACAGTTTTGAGCAATCAGGGTCTACTTTGTGGGCAGAAAACTGAGAAGCTGGATTTTTGCGAGCATTGTGTCTACGGCAAGCAGTGCAGGGTCAAATTCAGTACAGCTGTTCATCGCACCAAAGGCACGGTGGATTATTTTCACTCGGATCTTTGGGGTCCCGCTGAGGTAACTTCTAAAGGTGGTTTTCGATATTTTATGAGTATTATCGATGATTTCTCTCGTAAGGTTTGGGTGTATATGCTAAAACATAAAAGTGATGCTCTAAGTACATTCAAACAGTTTAAAATTTTGATAGAGAATCAGACGGGTAAGAAAATAAAACGTTTGAGAACTGACAATGGTATGGAGTTTTGTCTTGGAGAATTTGATAAGTTTTGCAGTGATGAGGGCATTGTGAGACATCACACAGTGAGGAAAACCCCCCAGCAGAACGGTGTGGCTGAACGAATGAACAGGACTCTTTTGGAGAAGGCGCGTTGTATGTTGTCCAATGCCGGGTTGGGCAAAGAGTTTTGGGCTGAAGCCGTTTCCACAGTATGCTATTTGGTGAACAGGTCTCCGTCGACTGCTATTGAGTGTAAGACTCCGTTTGAGGTATGGTCGGGTCATAAGGCTGATTATTCCGTACTGCGTGTGTTTGGGTGTCCAGCTTATGCTCATGTGAATGAGGGTAAGTTGGAGCCACGTGCCAAGAAGTGTATTTTCTTGGGTTATCAGGCAGGTGTGAAAGGGTACAGATTATGGTGTCCGGAAACCTCTAAGTTTTTAATTAGTAGAGATGTTACTTTTGATGAAAACTTTATGGTTAAGGGGTCTAAGCAGGTTAAAGACGCAGTTGAGGAACCGAGGGTTCCAAAGCAGGTGGAGTTGTTATGTGAATCTTCTGGCTCAGGGAAGAATGACAGTAATCAGCCAATTGAAGAGGAGTTCAAGAGTTCAGACACAGATGATGATGTACCAGCAGAGCAACCACGCACTATTGCTAAAGATAGGCCAAGGAGGGAGATTCGGCCTCCTGAAAGATATTCGGCTTATTCTGAGATTGTGGCCTATGCTTTATTAGTTGCTGAAACAGTGGAGTATGATGAGCCTTCTAGCTATGCGGAAGCTATTTCGAGCAATGAGTGTGCACAGTGGTGTGTTGCTATGAATGAGGAGATTGAGTCTCTTCAGAAGAACCAGACATGGGAGTTGGTGGAACCGCTGAAAAATAGGAGGATTGTTGGGTGCAAGTGGGTCTTCAAGCGCAAGCCAGGTATTCCAGGGGTTGAAGAGGCACGGTTCAAAGCTCGGCTAGTGGCGAAAGGATTCAGTCAAAAGGAAGGTGTTGACTACAATGAGGTATTTTCACCAGTTGTAAAGCACAGTTCCATTCGCACTTTACTTGCTATTGTTGCTTGTTATGACCTTGAGTTAGAGCAACTTGATGTCAAAACGGCGTTTTTGCATGGGGAGCTTGAGGAACAGATTTATATGCGTCAACCAGAGGGATTTGTTGTTTCTGGTAAGGAAGATCATGTATGCTTGCTTCGTAAGTCTTTATATGGCTTAAAACAGTCTCCTAGGCAGTGGTATAAGCGGTTTGATACATTCATGATAAGCCAATCATATTCTAGGAGTGAATATGACAGTTGTGTGTATTTTCGGAGACTTCCAGATGGTTCATTTATTTATCTACTGTTGTATGTTGATGATATGCTTATTGCTGCCAAAGGTGTATCAGAAATCAACAGGTTGAAACAGCAGTTGAGAGGTGAATTCGAGATGAAGGATTTGGGTGCAGCAAAACGGATTTTGGGTATGGAGATTAGCAGAAATCGAGTAGATGGCAAGTTGTTCTTGAATCAGAAGTCATATGTTCTCAAAGTGCTTGAGCGCTTTGCCATGCAGAACTCGAAGCCAGTCAGTACCCCTTTGGCAGCACATTTTCGACTTTCAGCAGAATTGTCACCTCAGTCAGAGGATGAGGAGAAATATATGTCTCAGGTTCCATATTCGAGCGCAGTTGGGAGCCTTATGTACGCCATGGTATGTACTCGTCCTGATATTTCACATGCAGTTAGTGTCGTAAGTCGCTATATGGGGCGACCGGGAAAGGCACATTGGGAGGCTGTGAAGTGGATACTTCGGTATTTGAAAGGGACTGCAGATGTGGGTCTTTTGTATGGGGTTTCTAATCCGGGTAATCAAGTTGTTGGTTATGTTGATTCGGATTTTGCCGGTGACCATGATAAGAGGAGGTCTCTGACAGGTTATGTGTTCACTCTATCCGGAAGTGCCATTAGTTGGAAAGCAACTTTGCAGGCTACGGTCGCACTGTCTACAACAGAAGCGGAGTATATGGCCATTGCCGAAGCTGTAAAGGAGGCATTGTGGATGAGGGGAATTCTTTGCGAGCTTGGTATTGCACAAGGGGTTACTTCAGTATTTTGTGACTCTCAAGAGTGCTATACATCTGACTAAAAATCTGATGTATCATGAACGGACCAAGCATATTGATGTCAGGTATCACTTCGTTCGAGAGATCATCTCATAGAAGCAAGTTGAGGTGAAGAAAGTGGGAACGGCGGATAACCCAGCGGACATGTTGACTAAACCGGTTTCGGTTGCCAAGTTCAAGCATTGCTTGGGCTTGGTTGGCATTTGCAGTTGATCGCCCCTTGGGGGCATTGTGGCGAGGTAGAGGCAGAAGAGGGTTGCTATAATTAGTTATTTGGGTTCAGTGAAATTCAAGTCAAGGTGGAGAATTGTTAGAATTGTGCCTTGAATTTTCCTTCTTTGGGAGAATTCCAATTGTGTTTAGGATTTCCTATTGTGTTTAGGATTTCCTATTGCATTTAGGATTTTCAATTGTGTTTAGGATTTCCTATTGATTGTGCTTCTTATAAATAGAGGCTTTTAGGGATCCTTTGGCTATCTCTCATATTGTGGCCTCTCCAGAGTTACGGATCATAGCCGGCTCTTTGTATCTCTTCTTCACCATTGATAGTGAACTCTCTCTCTCCTCGCCCGTGGACGTACCTCAATCTTGAGGGAACCACGTACATCTTTGTGTCGTGTGATTACTTGTTGTTTTGTTTGTTTTCTCCCAACTTAGTCGCATTCATAGCGTTCGTTACAACAGAAAGTGAACGTAAAAATTGATGTAAATGGTGTAATGATGATACTTTTTTAATAAGTTGGAATTACGAAGTCATATGCTTAAAAAAAAACCGGAGGGAGTACCTCTCTTCCCCCACTCTCTCTCTTTGGAGTATTTTGTATGGATAATTTAGATAGTCAAATGTGGTATACTGGTATCTGAGAGTTGGAATAAGTAAACACATCTCCTGGAGTAAGGCTGTAAGGGGATGGCCCCCACAACAAAGCGAATCAATTCAACATATTTTTTTGGTTTTTGTGGGATGTTATGAGAGATAGAGGCTTGTTCGGTTTGGGTATTGAGGGAGGATTTTGGGGGTAATGAGTAGAGAGAGATAGATAAAAAAATTTATTGGGGACATGGGTCTTGAGATCCAAACCGAACAAGATGCATTTTCCGTCCGCTACACACAGAGTACTGTATCTATGGCAAATTAATGACTAATTTCACATCCTGTCTTTCTTATAAACCCAATAGTACCCCTATGGCCCATTTACTAAAACACAACGGCTGTGTTCGGTTGCATTGTTGAAAAGCATTTTCCAAACCTCAATTTCAAATTTTAAAATAATTGACATTTTCCTTCTTAATTTATCACTTCTTCCCAAAAGTCATTTTTGACCTTCCGAATCTCAAATTTATATAGTTTCCATTTACAATTCCCAAATACATTTTTCCAATTTACATTTATTTTTATTAATTATTGGTTACCGTATTACTCATTGGAGTACTGTGGGCCTTAATACAAGGAAACCGGAAATTGAATTCGGAAACCTTGGAGACAAAGACTAGGGCCACTTACAAGGATTTGAACTTGACAGAAGTTTTTTTTACTAATAACTTGGGCATCCTGTTTAATGAACCAAATGACATCGGGAGACCAATCCAAGGCATGGAACAGCCAAATATATCTATCTACATGCCGGGATCGAGTTCCATCCCCCTTTCTCATGTAATAATTCAAAACAAACAAATTTTTAGAATGTAATTTTTTACATTGAGACGAACCAAATCCACAAAAAAATTAGTCAAAAACTAAGGAATGCGAAAAAAATAAATTTGAACAGAGGCAAATAATAATCCAAAAGAACTATTAAGGCAAACCACCCTAAGTATATATGAGAATAATCTCGAAAGAGATCTTCTTTAAAAGGTGTTTGGAAAATGAAATAGTAATGGATTATTCGCTCTTTAATTAAACGGATTACGAGCTGATAACTTTATCATCTAGCACAAGGACAACAAATTAATGATTACATAACCAAATTAATCCATAGAACAGAACAAACTCAAAATTATTGGTGGATCGAGCAACACAATAATCTTTATTTCAAATTTGGCTTAACCAAATTACAATTGCTTAGAAAAAGCGGGTACAACCATAACTTGTTGATGAAACACGAGGAACGACCACTTCTCGGCCTGGAATGAAGAAATCTTTGACGAACAAATTGAGAAAAGCCGGACCACCCATAATCGAGACAACAAGATCAACAACGTTACTGTAGACCATCTTCATCTCTGCTCTCTCTTTGTGTGATATTTTGAGAGATTAGGTCACGGATTAAATAGGACCTGGTTTTTTCTTCCCCAAGTAATGCATTAATTAGCCTTGTTGTACTTGGCCTATATGCTAAGTCACTCGATGATATGACAAGGACAACAACCATTCTATTTAATTTCATGAAGAAGTTCTTGAGGTACTAGAAAAAACCATAAGATTAATTGTGTATTCTTTCTCTAGAAGAAAATGAGTGAAAATCTACAAGATCAAGACTATGATAACCACCGTAGCACGTTTGGGTTGACTCCTTGTTATCTTGTTGTTATTTCCCCTCGGGTCCGGGTCGACATTTTTTTGTCTTGCCTCGCCCCTTTTTAATCTTTGTAATGCGTTTTCAAAGATTAATAAAAGTTCTTTTGCCTTGCAAAAAAAACCGTAGCACATTTGGGACTTAGGTGCACGTACAAAAGATTGGATTTCAAGAGTTTATATAGTCGTGAAATGTGCAAATTTTTATATTTACTCCATCATTACTAGGGCATAGTACGTTTATTTTGCCTTATGATATTACTACAATTAGTTTCGCGAATATTCGAATTAACTATCTTTACTTGTTTTTCTTTTCTATCAATTATAACCATCGTGTAATTACGTTCTTCCATTTAAGCAAACTAAGATACTATAACTGGCTTATCAAAAAAAAAAAAACTTATAAAAAGACATTCTATAACTGACTGGCATCCGTTAATATTCAAATTAACTATTATTATCTGATTGTGTTATCGTAGACTATCATTTTGGTAATATTGCAAATGGCTTCCCATGTAATATTCAATGTGTACTTGATTTGTTCGGTTTGGCTCATTGTTTTAAAGGAACCGTCGTATCATAAATTGATTGTTTGACGCTCCACGAGTATCATGTAGCTTTTTCACTTGATAGTCCTTATAAGTCATGATTTTTAAAGGATTACATTTCTAGCATTCACTTTATTGGATGTGTTTCTGTTCCTTTTGGGATGTTTTGTTTTGCACATGATATCTTTAGTACTCAAAGATTCCTATTAGTATTTGGTTATAATCCAGGAAACGTCATTCTCTGTGGGTAAAGTTCTTATTTCCACTCAAACATTGGATGTGATCAATCAAGTGATATTAGTGGAAAACAAGGGAGTTCAATTCAAAATCAGAGTCTGTGAGGAGCAAATAGTTGTTAACACCATCCTTAGAGCTGAATGCGACTGCAAGGGCTGCAAAGAAGAAGGGGAGCTGAACATAGAAGAAGATGAGCTGGTTAATAACTTGGACAAGATGGAGCAGTTGGAAGATAACAGGAGTGAACAAGGAAGCCACGTGGAAGAAACAAAAATGGAGGGAGCAGTTGACGTTGATTTGGTTAGTGACTTGAATAAGTCGGAACAGATGGAACAGATGGCAGATAATGGGAGTAGACTAAGGGATAACGTGGAAGAAACTAAGGAGGTTTCGGCAGAAGACATGTTGGGTGCTAATTATGGAACAGTTGGGACACCATCATCTGCATTGGTAAGGAGCAATAGGCCTGCAGAGGAGGCCTTTGGAAATCTACATGTTAATCTTCATGCCAAATTTTCTAATGTATTATCGGGCCATATGTTGAATGCTAACTATCTTCAATCCCATTTGGATATTCCTGGGCCAATAAACTTTGTGGGTCAGGTGGAAAACAGGCTAATAGAAGAAGATGGGGGTAAGAAGTTAGTTAATTCTGGTGCAAACAAAGTTATTGCACAATCTCATTCTAGTGCTGTAAATTCTAAGTCCAGGAGAAAGTTCAAGACAGTTGATGAGATTCTAGGCCTTACCAAGCAATCCTCTGTAAGGAAGAAGCAAAAGTGTGTTGTATTCCGTTCTGCAGCAGCAAATGTTGCCCTCTCTGTCTCTACTGAGGGGATAGTGAACAAGAATAGGATACTGTTGAATGAGGCTCAAGCTGTATGGGCATTGCATAATCTTCTAGGTAATGACTATACAGGTCCAGAAGAGTAAGTAATTAGCAAGATGGTTCAAATGGAAATCGAAGATGAAGAGAGGGCAGCTCTGCTGGCCTAATAACTTGCTTTCTGAAATTCAAATCAACTTGGGGGAGTGTTCACACCATATTTTAAGTTCGGGTATGTCAGGGGTTTGGGCTTTTAGGAGTTTCACAGGGTTCTGCTTTCTACCTTCATGGTATGTCAGGAGTTTGGGCTTTTAGGTGTTTCATAGGGTTCTGAACTGGGAGTTTTTGTTGCTGCTGGTGGGTTATTCTTTGTTTTGCTTGTAGCCTTTGTCTGTCAGGCTTTGGGTGTTGTTTCTTTTGTTGACTTCTGGTCAACTTGGTCACCTAGTTCCGTTTTGGGTTCTTGGTGGCTTTTGGTTGGGTGTCTTTGTATCAGTCCATTGTTTAATATAATTCTCTTTTATTTTCAAAAAAACAATAATCTAAGTGCGACGCATTCACATCCTTGTCTCGATGTACCCTTTCGAGCTTCTTTATAATAAATATAGTTATATATCTTTTGCCGATTAGGAAAAAATTTCAACTATGAAGATTACACAAAGTCTATACCACAATTGAACGGTGTATCCTTCATGATAATGGTTAAGACTTCTAATTTCTTCCACTTCCATATGGTGTCATGCCACATAGGATTGCGGTGGAAAAAGAGGGGTCAAATTCAATAGCATTAATGTTTGCCAAAAAAAGTATTCGCTAAACCTTTAATTTACTCAAATAATTTTAATTTAAAGGAAGTTATTGATTTATTTTACACAAAAATGCTATTGTCCTCAATTTGTTCAGATCGAATGTGCAATATAGGAGATGTTATGTCATTTTCATTTTCCAAGCAATGGTACATAGAAATAGGCTTCAACTTTTCCAAGCCCGTTCAACGTAGGGAAAAAAGAAAAAAATCAAGTTATTTGGTAGTACTAGTAATTCATACTATTCCATTGAAATTTCTTCTAATCCACCACGGTCATCTGTCAAACATTGAAGTATCACGGATCGATTTTGAATTGGGTTTTGGCCGAAGTTGAAGCTGGGACAGCCGGTCGATCTCTTACTTGCTGAACGAAATCACTCATTACTTGAAGATCATTTTGATGGCCATATCTTGGTGGACTAAAGGTTGTTTTGCTTCTTAGGTTCCCATGCATGTTTGTCTTTTCCTACTCTCTCTCTCTCTCTCTCTCTCTGATTTTTGTTCGTGTAACTTCTTGATTGGTACTTTCTTGTCACCCGTGTTTGATGTAAATTCTAACTTCATTCTAGGTGATGTTTTCTGTGCCAATAAAGAAAGAAAGAAAGAAAGAAAGAGGCATTTGGCGCGAGATCCTAAAATTGGAAAAACCTTGTACATATCTCCGATCACAGGAGTAAAGTTTTCATTTGCAGATTGCTTTTTTTTTTTTTTTTTTTTTTTCGGAAAACCGGGTGTTTCAGATTTTCCTTTTTAACCTCATTTCATTTTCTGAGGAGAGAATATATTGCAAATTTGTGAAACAGACTAGAGGTAGCTTTTGCTTTTATCATTTCTTCTTCCAGACAAACAAGATGCCAAAAGCAACATAAGTAAAATGCCAGAAAGCTGAGAACTAATAGATCTCTTTATTCTTGGCTACATTTGAGCACAATGGCTAAGTAAAACAGATACCATCCATCAAATAGTTGGTACAATGACTCCAACAACCACCATTTTCTTCGGCCCTGATGCGTCGATTCTTGATGAATAACCGCACTTCTCCTTCCCGGGGATGCAAAATCCCTTGACAAGGTTCACGAAACAACCCATTGCCAACAGAAAACTCGAGAAATAACTACCCACCATCTTCGCTGCCTCTGTTCCTCCGGTACAAAGAATGGGTTACCAAATTTAAATGGGACCCTGAAAGTGAAAACAAATAAGAAAATCTGTAGAAATGTAAAGCCCTAACTAAATCTAAACTGAATGAAGTGAAAATGATAATCTCATTTTATTAACTACAACTGATACAAGGGAAGAGTATATATACTCAACAGAAAAATAGAGATACACAACTGTAAGTCTACGAGTAACTAAATCTAACTAAACACATTACAACCGCCATTAGCATTAATACACGTGACAATTGACTTAGTCAACAGACTTGGCTTGAGTACCCTCAACCGACTTAGTCTGAGCTGGAGGGACCTCCTCAACCGACTTAGCTTGAGTAGTTAACACACCCCCACAAACTGAAGCTGGGAGACAAGCAAGCTTCAGTTTGGCTTTGAGAAATGTAAATCGAGCTATAGTGAGAGGTTTAGTCAAAACATCAGCAATCTGAAAATGAGAAGGAACATGAGCCACGTGAAGCTGTTTGGTAGCTATTTTCTCACGAACAAAGTGAAAATCTACCTCGATATGCTTAGACCTGGCATGAAACACAGGATTTGTGGCCAAAGAGATAGCAGAGGTATTATCACACCATAACATAGGAGCAGTAGAAAAGGCTGGAGCATGCAAATCCTTCAACAGTTGTAAAATCCAGACCAATTCAGAAGCAGCATTAGCCAAAGCCTTGTACTCAGCTTCAGTGGAAGAACGAGCAACTGTGGCTTGCTTCTTAGCAGACCAAGACACTAAATTAGGACCAAAATAGACACAATAACCTCCAGTAGAACGTCTATCACTAGCATCTCCTGCCCAGTCAGCATCAGAGTAGGCTGTCAAAGTACAAACCCCTTTGCAAAAGACTAACCCCTGATTCAAAGTGCCTTTGACATAACGCAAAATACGTTTAACAGCAGTAAAATGCATATCAAGAGGCATGTGCATGTGCTGACATACACTATTGACAGCAAAGGACAAATCAGGTCGAGTTAAAGTGAGGTATTGCAAGGAGCCAACAATGGATCTGTAAAGTTCTGGATTAGGCATAAGAGAAGAAGGAGAGGTAGGGTCAGGTCTAAGAGAAGAAGGAGTAGAACATGGATGACAGTCAGTCATCCCAGCCTTGGCTAGTAGGTCAAGAGCATACTTTTGCTGAGACAAAATCATACCAGAGCCAGTGGAAACCACTTCAATCCCCAAGAAGTAATGAAGAGGTCCCAGGTCTTTAAGAGCAAATGAATTACTGAGTTGAGCAACAAGTTTAGTAATCAACTCTTGATTGTTGCCAGTAAGTAAAAGATCATCCACATACACTAGCAAATAAACAAGATCTGAACCTTGGTGGAACACAAACAAAGAGGAATCTGCCAAGCTGTTTTGAAAACCAAGGTGTAGCAATTTTTTGGAAAGCATATCATACCAGGCACGTGGTGCCTGTTTGAGACCATATAAAGCTTTGTGTAAGTGACATACATGGTTAGGAAGATCAGCACTCACATAGCCCTGAGGCTGTCTAAGATACACCTGCTCTTGAAGTGTGCCATGCAAAAATGCATTGGACACGTCCAACTGCCTAATAGGCCAATCAAACTGGACAACCAAGAGAGAACAACCCTTACTGTTGGCTGCTTAACCACTGGACTGAATGTTTCAGAATAGTCAATACCCTCTGTTTGTTGAAACCCCTGAGCAACCAACCTAGCTTTGTAACGAGCTACTGTGCCATCTGCATGTCTTTTAATTCGAAAAATCCATTTACACCCAATGATAGGTGCTCCAGTAGGAGGGGAAACAAGACTCCAAGTTCTTTGAGCCATAAGGGCAGTGTATTCATCAGTCATAGCCTGTCTCCACTCAGGGAAGGCCATAGCTTCTTTAAAAGACACTGGTTCAGTGACTGGAGGAGAGTTAACAAGAAGAGAGAAGGGAAGTTTGGGAACACAAATTCCATTCTTAGACCTAGTGGTCATAGAGTGAGATGGCTGTGGAGAAGGAACAGACATAGGAGAAGAAGAAGTAGCTGCAGAAACAGAAGATGAAGGAAGAAGTAAAGGAGAGGAAACAAGAGAAGGTGTGGAAGAAGAAGGGAGGATAGAAGAAGGGACATCTGGTGTAGGAAGAGAAACAGAGGAAGAAGGAAACACAAAAGAAGAAGGTACACTAGAAAGAGAAGCAGAATTAGGGGAAGTAGAAATAGGTGTGGAAAAAGAACTTATTAGAGACTGATAGTGGAAGTCATGCTCAAGAAATTTGACATGTCTAGACAAATAAACCCTCTTAGTAAGAGGTTCTAGACACCTAAATCCTTTAGTTCCTGAAGAGTAACCCAGAAAAACACATGGTTGAGACCTGGGTTCAAGCTTATTAGAAGTATATGGTCTGAGATATGGAAAGCAACAACAGCCAAAAGGTCTAAGAGTATGATAGTCAGGAGGCTTATTGTACAGCTTATGATAAGGAACTTCAAAGTTTAAAGCAGAATGAGGTAAACGATTGATTAAATACAAGGAAGTGGTAATGCCTTCAAGCCAAAATTGAATGGGCATATTGGCTTGTTGGATCAATGTGATAGCTGTCTCAATAATGTGAGCATGCTTCCTTTCTACCAAACCATTCTATTGAGGAGTATAGGGACAGCTGGTTTCTTGTAAGATACCAAACTTTGCAAAGAATGCAGTCATGAGTTTATTAAGGAACTCACCCCCACAATCTGATCTAATGGTCTTAATGGAAGAATGAAAGTGATTAGAGACAAATGCTTTAAAGGCTTGAATATGAGCAGACACATCACTTTTAAGATATAAAGGAAACAACCAACTATACCTTGTGAAATCATCAACAAGCAAGAGATAGTATTTATAACCTGAAAATGAATTAAGAGGGGCAGGTCCCCATACATCCGCATGGATTAGTTCAAAAGGAGATATAGTTTTGGTTACAGAAGTAGGAAATGAGAGTCTATGACTCTTGCCTTTATTACATGCATAGCAGGTAAGAGTATTAAAAGTGGAAGGAATAGTCAAATTGTATTTGGTGGAGAGATGCTGTAGAAGAGCACTATGAGGATGGCCTAATCTTCTGTGCCACAACTCAGCATTGGATGACACATGAAGAAGAGCAGTGGCTGTAGAGGAAGATTTAGAAGAAGGCAGAAGGGGATAGAAACCCTGGTGGCAGGGCCCCTTGTGCAGAATTTGATTGGTAATCATGTCCTGAATGACATAACAACAGGAATCAAAAATGATACGACAATTATTATCGGAAGCAAACTGATAAACAGAGAGCAAATTATGAGATATCTGAGGTACAAGTAAGACATGGTTAAGAAGAAAGTTTTGTGAGGGTAAAGGAAGAAGACCTTTACCTGAGGTAGCTACTGGAATAGACTGTCCATTCCCAACAGTGACAGAAGAAAGAGCATGATATGAGGGTAGAGAAATATGATTTGGATCATTAGTGACATGAGCTGTTGCTCCTGAGTCAAAGTACCAAGGTGTCTTTGGTGAAGCTACAGCAGTACCCATAAATGGTGAAGACTGAGCATATGATGTTGGGCAAGGGGACTGAACCATGTGTGGATGCGGCATGTACTGTGGTGATGCTAGATAAGAGCCATGAGATGCAGAGTAAGAACCATCAGTATTGATCATAAAGACTTGTGGTCTTGGTGGAACAACCCCAGGAGAATAAACTGACTGCCCAGTCATGGTTTGAGAAGGAGGGTATACTGAATAAGTAGAATCCAACTTAAGAGCGATGAACGACTGGAAATTCGCAATAAGAAAAGTGAGGGATTGGGGCAAATACTCTGTAGAAGACGACGATGAAGCTGCCATTCTTGATTCTTGAGTTCTCGATTTGTAATAACAACAACTTCACGATACAGATAATACGCAGACTTGTGGATCTTCAGATCGAAGAAGAACAATGACTTTCGTCTTGATAATGCTCTGATACCATGAAAACAAATAAGAAAATCTGTAGAAATGTAAAGCCCTAACTAAATCTAAACTGAATGAAGTGAAAATGATAATCTCATTTTATTAACTACAACTGATACAAGGGAAGAGTATATATACTCAACAGAAAAATAGAGATACACAACTGTAAGTCTACGAGTAACTAAATCTAACTAAACACATTACAACCGCCATTAGCATTAATACACGTGACAATTGACTTAGTCAACAGACTTGGCTTGAGTACCCTCAACCGACTTAGTCTGAGCTGGAGGGACCTCCTCAACCGACTTAGCTTGAGTAGTTAACAGAAAGAAAGCAAGCACACATCTTTAACTTGTTTCGTTTCTTGATGGACAAGCAGGATTTATGTGTGCATACCTGTAAGGGTGTAAAAATCTAAAATGGCATTAAATAACTTCAATTGCATGCTTGTTTTGTAGTAGCAAATGCAATTTCTTTAATAAAGCGAAAAAAATACCTCATGAGTTGAAAATCCCTGTCACTTGATGATATAACATGAACAACAACCATTTGTTTACGCGTATGGTTTTTTTCCAAAGTCGTTCAGGAAAAAGTTTTGCGGCAAAATCATATACTCTTCCCGATCAACATAAGTACAAAATTAAAATGAAACTATTGTTGTCTAGACTCTCCCGCTGATTTTTTTTGTGAATGACTGTGTTTGAGTGATGGGATTTATATACTTCTCGGGAGCGCATGAAATTAAATTCACTATATTGCAAAATATTTCCTGGATTACTAAGATGCCTATTTGTTTTGTTTTTGCCTAAACAGCCGATGGACTATAGTAGACTAGCTATGTGCTGTTTGAAAAGGAACGATTGGTGAAATGTAATATTAATTGGATTCCCACTTAAAGCGAGATTCGGCTTATTAGTTACTCTTGTTATTAATTATCATGTGTTTCTGTGTAGTATGCTAACATATTTTTTAAAGACAATTTTGTCCTAAAATCTTATCAATTAATAATCACAATGTTCTCGACGAATTTTACAAAATGAAAGTCCTAAAAATGGTACTGGAAAGAGTCTGAATCGATTAACAATTTGCGTATTAGATGGGAAGTGGTAAGCAATATTGTTCATCATACATGTTAGAGTTATATGTGTTATATGTTTTAATTTTCATGCTTTCATTTCATACAAGAATATTAGGCCATGCTTGGATGGGGTAAATGCCTCCCGTATAACATTTGACCCCCTCTTAAGAGGGGGGGGCCCACCTTATTACCCCGTTTGGCAAAGCCTTTCTTCTTCCCTGATAACTCTTCTCCCCCTCTACACTTTACCCTAGCGAGGCGCTTCTCCCTGATAATTTTTGGGCTGCCCTCACCCTGCCCAAAAGTTATCCGGGTGTAGAAGGGAGGTATTTTGACGAAAAAAGCCCTCCTTATCCCCTTCTATGAATTTGATTGACACCATTTCTGCTGCTTGAGCTGCGATTCGAACAGAGATGGTTTGGGTTGCAATTTCTGGGCGATTTCGTGTGAACATCAGGTATGCAAAATTTTGACCAAGATCCACCCTTGCAATGGTTTTTTCGATCTCAAGATTGTGATTTTTTTTCGATCTGGGTTTGCTCTTTTCAATTTTTTCGTGTGAACATCACATATGCAAAATTTAGACTCTGGATATTTCTGCCTTTGGTTGGTTTTATAATTAGATAACTATTTCTGGTTTTTTTTTCTGGTAAGAAACCAGTCGTTTTGTTAAGGGGCGTTGAAACTAGCTAGGTTTCAACGATGTGAAGTTCAAACTTGAATTTAGGCTCATTTGAGTATATGTTTGTAGCTCTATCTAATTTAGAAAACTAGTAAGTGCCATTGTCATAATAATCACTAGTATGTAATTACAGGGCTATTATATTTGCCTAATCAGAATGTGGAGATTGAATAGTATGAGCTCTATGTCATAATAATCACCGGTTATGGCCTCTGAATATTGAAGAATGCAATGAGAGTGGAACCCAATTCTTCCATTGTGGTAGTTGTTATTAATTTTTGGGCTGTGTTGCAAAATTGGTACTGTGATGATTCTTGAGCCCTTGCATTTTGTGACCCTATTCTAATGGTACTGAAATCTATTAAGTTATGTTACTGAAATCTGGTGTTAAACTTTGTAGATTCAAGTTTGGATGGGGTCTATGTTAGCAGTACATGTGTAGCAGCATTAGGGAGTCCTCCTTTTGGTTTTTTGTTGGGCAATGATGGTAGATAAACTTTTTATTACGTCTGTGATGGGTTTGATGCACTTTTGGTAAACTTTGAATTATAATTGGAAATATTTTCACATGACAGGTTATGGGTGGTTCTTGACTTTTGATTGGGCGATGATGAATAAAATCAAATGTTAATGAAGGTAGTTACCTTGGCAGGGCAACCTTAGTTGCAGCCATGCGTACCCTTGTGGATGGAATTTTAATTTCTGAGCCCTTTACTTGTATGTTGGTTGTTTGAGTACCCATTGTGCTTGAACATGTTACTTCATCTCTGGGCTATTTTGAAGCTGCTTCTATATGATTGCTGGGCAGTGATGACAGACCTGAGCCCAATTTGGAAATAACAAACCTCAGCAATGATTTCTGGGCAATGACAAACCTGAGCCCAATTTGTTTTTAGTTGATGCACCTGTTGTGTAGTTGTGAATTTTGGCTGTGATGATAGTGTTGCTGGTGGCTGTGATGATAGTGTATCTTAGCCAAGTTAAAAGGGTGTCTATATTCCAGGGGTTTTGGCTTAATGGTGCATGTCCAGGTGTGTCCAAATTTTGCTAGTGCAGTGTGTGGGAGTCCATACTTTGTGTCCATTTTGTCCTAAATTGTGTCCATTGTGTGTCCAAGAATGTGTCCAAACTGAAACTAATTCATTAATACGTGCTCTTGTGTGTGAGGTTGCACCAACTCAAGGTGAGCCAATTGTGATTCTACCAGGTGGTGTGTGATTGAAGCAAGTGTGGTTCTACCAATATGTATGAGCAAAAATTTTATTTTTTTCAGCTTGTGGTGCTGTTTGTGGGTGTGTTCTGTTCTGGCTAGCAATGGGCAGTCCTCTTTTTCATTTTTGGTGGCTATGATGATAGAGTTGACAGGCGAGGCAACATTAGATGGTCAAGCGGCAACTAATGTTGCAGCCTATACCTTATGTGTCACAAATATGTGGCAAAAAAATATATATATATCTGAGCCAACTTTCCTTATACATATCATATGGATGTATGCTTTAATTTGTTAGCCAAATGCAGGCTCTTTTAAGCATCTTCACCCAACTGATAAAGATATTCAGATGGGAGCAACTTATTGAAGAAAAGAATGATGCTATAGGACGTTGGAATTGATCAAGAAATGTGGACGTTGGCTCAGTGATTACCTTTTTACATTACTTTGGCATGTTTTTGGATTCATGATGTAAATCAAAAGATTATGTTGACATGGCAGATTTTGTATTCCAAGTTGAGTATTTGTACTTTTTGTATCTCTCTTTATTATGTTGTATAGGATATTAACTTATTTAAATGTATATGGTTGAAAGGTAAGTTACATTTACTGACTCTAAAATAATAATAATAATAATAATGATAAAGATATTCAGTGTGTTGGGTAGTAAGAAAACAATAGATATGCCAACAACTAAAAAAAGAACACAATTTTAAAAAAAAATTGATGAAAAAAATGTTTTTCCTAAATAAATTTATTAAAAAAATTATATTTTCAATGAAGTAAATTAATATAGCTTGAAATTGTCCCAAATTAATTAATTAGATTAGGTTTTGCAATTATATAGTTAATTTAATACATACTCAAGTTTAACACTGCACAAGGGTAAAATAGTAATTGGATAGCTTTTTCTATTTTTCACCCCCTCTTATTTATAAAACATCCAAATCAAGTCAAAAGTTATCCCCCTGTTTAATCCCTCATCCAAACCCTCTATTTTTTTACCCCCCTCCATAAACATCACATCAATGTGGGCCAGCCCTCTAAAACTTATACCCCCTCTTATCTTATCCCCCCTCCATAACTTATCCCCCTGAAAATAATCCCTCATCCAATCTAGGCCTTACTCTCTTTCAGCTCGTTTGGATGAAGGATTTGGCCCCCGGCTAAATCATCCTCCTCCTCCTCATCCCGGCCCCACGCCATATCCAAGCTTTGGGAGCACCAAACCCCACCCCTGATTAATTAATCCGGCATGCCCTCATCCCTCTTCCCCCTGACTAAATACAAGCGGGGGGGGTGCTTGTATTTAGTCAGGGGCCTCATCCATGGCCTGTTTACCTCTCTACCCTCCCTAATCCCAAATTTCAGACCCAAAAATTGCAAATGAAACCAGATCTTGAACCAAAAAAAAGAGAAATTACCATCGGTCGGACCAGATAGAGCTCGCTTCGCCGGAGCTGCTACGATGATGGTGAGGCGGCGGGAGGAGATGGATGCTGCTGGTGGTCGGGCCAATTTCGTCACTGGTGCCGGCCGTAGCAGTTCGTAGAGAGAGAGAGAGAGAGTAAAGAAGAAAAAGAAGAATGAGGGAAGAAGATGGGTTACGGGTTAAACAAGTGGCAATATGTGTTTTGAATATTTAATAAATTAATTATTTTTGAATATTTAAACAAAAGAAAACTTTTAAATATTACATGTTTTGAATATTTAAAAATTTTAATTTATATAAAAATTTATTAGGACTTATTATAGCTTAATTTTTGTTAAGTTTAATAAATTAATTATTTTTGAAATTATTATATAATTTATTTATTTAATAATCTAATAACGGCTTATGAAAGGGCAAATATGTCTTTTGACATGATTTTACATCATCCACTCTCCTTATCCCTCATTTTTCATCCCTCATCCAAACCATGGACTATTTAATCCTCCCTTCTTATCTGTCACATCAATGTGGGTCCACCCTTCTTATTTAATCACCCCTACTATTTTATCACCCCTTACTATTTAATCCCTCCAAAACTAATACACCATCCAAACGGGCCGTTTGTTCGTAATTTTAGTCCATTACAAAGAATCATAATTCGGGTGAGTTACTAACTACGTAGATGTGCGTAATGTTTTGATAGATATAAATATTTTAAGCTTAGAGATAACTAATTGAGATCGACCCATGAATTTCTTTGAGCGCAACAAATACATCATCCAAGAAAAAAAAATTTGTTTCGATCTTTAGTACTTGCTACTAAAACGTAATAATTCAATTATTATTGCTGTGCAAAAAAAAAAAATTCTTACTTAATTTTTTTTATCGGCAAAGAAAAAATTTCATTTAATCCTACTCAATTCTACGGGTAAAAGTGGATCATGGGATCCGCTGCAAAGACGTGTGTGTGGCAACTATCATGTGATTCCACTCATTTTCGAGATTTTTTGGATTCAATTTCGCTATCGATATGGTATAAAATGTTCAGCTCCATGACTCCAACGCTGACTACCTGCAATGGAAATGGAGCAAAGACTGTAAGTTCTCTGTCAAATCTGTTTACTCCAAATGGGAATATGTTTACTCCAAAAAAATTAGCCTTGTCAAATCTGTTTACTCCAAAAAAATGTCGACCCGGACCCGAGGGGAAATAACAACAGGATAACAAGGAGTCAACCCAAACGTGCTACGGTGGTTATCATAGTCTTGATCTTGTAGATTTTCACTCATTTTCTTCTAGAGAAAGAATACACAATTAATCTTATGGTTTTTTCTAGTTCCTCAAGAACTTCTTCATGAAATTAAAAAGAATGGTTGTTGTCCTTGTCATATCATCGAGTGAGTGTGGCATAAATTGTTTGTCCAGTTTTGAAAATCAAACTCCAAACTTTCTTGATTGTTCTCTTTTACCCTTCTTTCAAGAATTGAAATGACAAGTTTTATTTGGAGGAAAGGGCATTTTGTGGAAAGTTCCGAATTTTAAAGTTTTTGGATTTTTCAAAAATGGACAAATAAATTGAGATGGAGGGAATATCTTTCTTTTTTTTTAACCGAGTGGACCCATACAAAAACAAGTTTATTGAATCATTACAGCCATGCATCGCTCGTCCTACATAGGCCAAGTACAACAAGGCTAATTAATGCATTACTTGGGGAAGAAAAAACCAGGTCCTATTTAATCCGTGACCTAATCTCTCAAAATATCACACAAAGAGAGAGCAGAGATGAAGATGGTCTACAGTAACGTTGTTGATCTTGTTGTCTCGATTATGGGTAGTCCGGCTTTTCTCAATTTGTTCGTCAAAGATTTCTGCATTCCAGGCCGAGAAGTGGTCGTTGCTCGTGTTTCATCAACAAGTTATGGTTTTACCCGCTTTTTCTAAGCAATTGTAATTTGGTTAAGCCAAATTTGAAATAAAGATTATTGTGTTGCTCGATCCACCAATAATTTTGAGTTTGTTCTGTTCTATGGATTAATTTGGTTGTGTAATCATTAATTTGTTGTCCTTGTGCTAGATGATAAAGTTATCAGCTCGTAATCCGTTTAATTAAAGAGCGAATAATCCATTACTATTTCATTTTCCAAACACCTTTTAAAGAAGATCTCTTTCGAGATTATTCTCATATATACTTAGGGTGGTTTGCCTTAATAGTTCTTTTGGATTATTATTTGCCTGTGTTCAAATTTATTTTTTTCGCATTCCTTAGTTTTTGACTAAATTTTTTGTGGATTTGGTTCGTCTCGATGTAAAAAATTACATTCTAAAAATTTGTTTGTTTTTGAATTATTATAATGGTAGAAGGGGATGGGGCTCGATCCCTGACGAGATAGATATATTTGGCTATTCCATGCCTTGGTTGGTCTCCCGATGTTATTTGATTCATTAAACAGGATGCCCAAGTTATTAGTAAAAAAAACTTCTGTCAAGTTCAAATCCTTGCAAGTGGCCCTAGTCTTTGTCTCCAAGGTTTCCGAATTCAATTTTCGGTTTCCTTGTATTAAGGCCCACACTCACAGTACTCCAATGAGTACTACGGTAGCCAATAATTAAATGAACA